>JABMBV010012087.1:0-17744 GCA_018906735.1 Mesochorus sp. PSUC_FEM 10030011
AATAATAATAATAGTAAGCTCGATTTTATATCTCATCTTCCTCACTTAAAATTAAAAAATTTTTATATGATTTTTGTAATAATATTTATGTGAATTATTAAAAATTTGTTAGAAAATAATAATAATAAAGTTAGCTTTTAAATTTTTTATTTTCTCGTTCGAAATAAAATAAAAAAATTTTTTTTTTGTAATAATATTCATATGAATTATTTAAAATTTGATTGAAAATAACCATAATAATAATAATGATAATAATAAAGTTTGCTTTCGAATCGTATTTTCCTCGCACAAAATGAAACAAAAAAAAATTCTTCTTTGTAATAATATTCATATGAATTATTAAAGATTTGCTAAAAAGAAATAATAATAATAGTAATGATAATAATAAAGTTTGCTCTTAAACCTTATCTTCTTTGCTGGTTTCTTCGTCACCGGAAGAAACTGTCATTTGAAGATTCATGAGGGTCTGGAACATGAGTTTGGTATCGATAATAAGGGACGCTATATCGGCATTTGGATGTTGACCAAAGGCTTCCGGTCTGTCGATACTTGGTAGCATGGTTATAAAGTCCTTGTACGACTCTAGTGAACCATCGCGAGGTACGTAGTAAGCGGTAAGGGATGAAAGCTTGTAAAATGCTGAGCTTAAAACGTCATCGTTGAAGTACTGTTGAACGTAAGTAAGGAGGAGTCGACGATCCCAATTATCAGTTACGTGACCTCCGTAACAAACTCCCGCGATCAAATATTTCAAAGATTCCCAGGGAGTTTCGGGATATTCGTCCAGATATACTCGAAGTAAATTTTCCGACACCTACCATTGAAAATTCCATTGAAATTTACATACTCCGATACAATTTTGAGGCTGATAGCACTTGGAACGATAATACGGATGAGAAATTTCAATGAATTATCGTTCATGTACTTTTTTATGGGATCAGTTGAGTAATGAATAATCACCTCAAAGTCAGAATCATTGAAACTGTAAATGACGTTCCAGCCGAGTTGCTGAAATTTTTTGCGTTCCAATAGAACGGAATGGAAAAAAACGAGACTGAAGAGTAACTTCTTGTATTTTGATTTGGCCTGACAAATGTCAAATACATTTTCGGTTATCAGTCCGTAAAGGCGTTTCATGTTAGCTTTTAGTCCCTTCGGAGGCTCCGTCGTCATTTTAATCCCCGCCTGGAGGATCGATATCGGGAACTCCGGTGTTGGACTTGAGCTCAACCATAGCCTGTAGTTTATCAATATTTTTTTTTTGAATGTTCCATCGTAGAATATCTTTTTTTTTTTATAGTTGATGTTAATATACGATTCATTGTCCTTTTGATCCCGTTTGAATGAGGAATGACTTTCATAAAATTAGACTGTATGACAGTGAACAACCTGACCGTAATTCTACCTGAAATTCGGATGAAGAACTTTACTCGTTCCCAGAATATCGACGATCTTGTCGAGCTTTGGCATCCAGCTCAGGGACAGATGGCAATTAGCTAGAAACACCCAGGATCCTTCCTTCGCTCCAATTTGTATCATTCTGGTTTAAAAGATTGCTCGATTTAGTTCCTTGGCTACTAATACACACTTTTATTGGCAAGATCGATGAGCCGTTTAATTAAATTTTGTATATCAGCGAAAGAATTCGTTCAGTTTTATCCAAGATGGTTGATTGTTGTATGGTAATTAAAACTGCATATTTAATTACTAATTGTTTCCAACATTTGTAATTAGCTTATATTTAGTTATGCATTGTTTTAGCATACGTAATGAGCTACCATTTAATTACATCATTGCGAGCTTGTTACATTCTCATACGAGCTTTCACCGCCATTAAAAATATTAAATTAGCTAATTTTTCCCATTACCCATTCTCAAAGGCACTACAATTAATTATAAAACACAACATTTTTTGTTATGTTACATTCATGAAAGCTTGGCTCTGAATTATAAGGGTAGTAGCTGTCAGAACGATAAATATCACGTGGCAAAGTAATAAAAATCGGTATAAAAAGTATAGAAACTGGTAGCAATTTTTATCAAATTATATTTGAAAAACGAAACAAAATAAATTGTAATTAATCGGATGATGTTTCCACGGATCGTAAAATTGAATCATAAAATTATTTGAAGCGTTGCTGAAATTGGATGGGAAAAGGATGAAAAATGTGGGTACTTGGTTGCAATCGGAGCTTGACCCTGACCGAGGGATAGGGTCATGATTCGTTGTCCCATGTCCTGGCTCTCGGCAAGTTGAATTAGCGCGTTAGTTGGATCGACTCCGGGTGACAGAACAAATATCAAAGGGGATTGAGCGACAGATAAGTCCAAGACTTCCTTGATGTCAAGTACCGGTGGCTCAACGAATCTTCGTCCAAGATTATGAACAACGAAGGTCGTCATACAGAAGGTCAATCTGTCCAATCGGCAGCATCGTATAAAAAGCATTTTTTGAAATTCATTGCAGCTCTCATCCCACTCGCCAATCAATGGTTTGTTCTCTGGTTCCGTGTTGATGTACCTGAATTATAGTACCGCAAATAAATGGTCGACGTGACGGAGAAGTTGGTTACTAAATTTAGGATCAATCGTAATTTGAACTGTCGAGCAATTTGAGGGTCGAGAGAGAGAAAGCGAGAGAGAGAGAGAGGTAATCTCGATAAGAGACGAACCAGGTGTGCCAATCACGTGGAAACTGGTCGAAGGAAGACACGACTCCGTGAAAGCCAGCAAGTTTATCGAATTCGGTGATGTTGTCCCAGGCTTCGTCCGGTAACCATCCACTAACAGGATTGTCCGGTTGATTTTCTCGATCTAATACGATTCCGCCCTTCAGCAGAAAATCGTATTCTACTGGAATTATTTTGCTATCTGCTTCGAGTATTTTGATGCACATGTGGAACGAGAATAGAAGTTTGTGGTGTTCGAAAAGGCCGCGACAGGTGTTCCTACAACGAGAATTTAACGATGAACATCGCATAATCGATTTTTTTTTTTTTTTTTTTCGTTCGACCGTTCTATCGATTTTATCCCATTGAACCAACTTGTAAATTGCGTAAGTGTGATAATCGTTAAGATGGTCGATTCTCTCTTGGAGCTTCAGGCTCTTGGGGCTCTTGTCGATCGACATTACGAAGATATTTATGTATGAGTCGAGAGAAAATTGGTACATCGGATCGATGAGACTCATGTCGTTAAGAACAAAGAACAGTATGGCCGCCCGTTTGGAGCACTGCCGATAAGCCTCTCTCGCCTGATCGATTTCGTATTCCATTTCTTCGGTTATCGCTAGAGATTCTTGGACCGAGATTGACGTTGTTTTGGACGTTTGCAATGTATTGAGCAGATCAAGATCGTCGAGAAGAGAGCCAGAGGTGGTGCTTAATAAGCTGTTATTTAACAATCGAATATTATGTCACGTTTTTTTTATGTTAAATAATTCAACCAAAAAAAAAATACGAAAAGTCTCAGGAGAATAACCGAGAATTCCATTTTAAAAGAATGAAATATTCTCGTTACAATTGGGATATCAGAAAAATGTGTTACTGACGATAAAAATGTTCGACCACGATGAGAATCACTGGGAACGAGCTGTGCGGTCGTTACACACGCGCTAGCCCACTCGGCGACATAAAGTCGAAGTGAGGGAGCGGGGAGGAAGTACAAGGATTCTCAGGGGGAACGAGGGTCAGTCGCAGTGTTCGTACGGTTCATTTTCGTTCTGTTTCAGTGTCGCGTTACAGCGCGATATATATATAGATATATATATTTGTCTAGATTGTGATTTTAATCGACCCTGCGTCTTCTCGTATTATTTTATAGCTGGAAATAACGTCCTTATAATTGAAACATTTAAATGTACTCACTATAAAATTTTGTCTTCGAGGTCCTTGAGGGTTTTCTTGCCATTTGCGATTGTCATGACAAGACTGTCCTTCTGCTCTTCGAGCTGAGGCTTCTCTTTTCTCACGACAATTGCCAAAAGTTGAGCTTCCAAGCCTGAAATAACCATTTGAACGTATTTTTGCGACTTAGGTTTTTTCTTCACACATATATGTATATATTTCTTTTTATGAAGATCCAAGGATTTTCGGATAAGAGTTTAACACCCTCGCCTTCTAAGATTGGAATGAACCTTTTTCGCTTATTAGAAGATATTGCGATGGATATTCTCGTGGACAAAATCGTGAATTTTTACGCATGAAGTTATCGCGATCTCTCCGGATATTGTCGGGGAAAATACACAAAACGTCCAGTCTCATATTTAAATCTGGGCTTGGCACTCCTTTGCCAGAGGGCGGAGATCAGGCCGTATCGCTACGAAACGCTTTTATACTTTGGTCCAGGAACCTTGGATAAAATGACTTTATCGCACTCACTTGCAGAGATTACGAGTACGTATATTTACCATCGCGCTTGTATTATTGCGCCATGGTTACAGAGCCAACTCGTTCTTAACTCTATTGGAGTTTTCCAGAAATTTTCTATGCAAAACTCACCGTTTTGTTGGTGCTGCCTGGCTTCGCAAAGGCTAAGTGCATCGTTGATTAATGAAGAAAACTTTTATACAAAAAAAAAGCAATCTCTGTTCTCTCTGATACTTCATTGAAACCTTATGACTGACGTTATAAAAGTAACGAGGAAATATTTTCTATTCATTTTGAAATTATATATTCAACTATTTTTTTTTTTTGTAAGATACTACTGGCTGGATAAACAAAAAATCTATAATTTACTCAATTGAATAGACATGTATCGATGTAATTGAGGACGAAGGAGATGAGACTGCGGAGCGTTTTAGTGTTCAGTGAAATTGTCCGGGACAATTGTCAAAGCGAGGCACCAATACGGGCAAGCATGGCCAGTATAGTTGCATCGTCTTTGAGCATTAATTACCTTGTTCCTTAATGGCGAAGTTGCATAACGTTGTTTTACTCGATATCTCGGGAGCGTAGTGTGGGTTCGGAAGTTTCGTCGTGATAAACAGCCGGAAATTGTCATTGTAGCTTATCATCTTGTCGTTGAATTTAATCATGACAAGATCACCTGTCAAAGTTATCAAAAGGGTAATTGAATCGGGGTTTCTTGGTTCGTAGAATTTCTGCTCGTAGCATAAATTTTTTATCGTCCATGAGTAGGAGATAATTGGCTTTAAATATTGCGGTAATCTGTTTTTAAATTAGTTACGAAAACGTCTCGCTCTCATCCTCTCTCTCTCTCTGCATCTTTAATATTAATTGATTACCAGAATTACCTAATATCACAAAAGCTCGTTGGAATATTGGATTTAGTACAGAGTCAAGAGTTTCGCCGACGTCTTTAAGTAGAATCGGTGTACCCTGTTGGATTGCTTGATTGAGTATTTGCAGGTAATCAGGTTGTCCAAAATCGATAACTTTTAGTCCCTAAAATGGAAACAATGAAAAAGAATAAGTGAATGAAGGTTTTCAACTGTCGGCAGCTCTTTAATATCTCTCTCTCTCTCTCTCTCTCTTTCATTCTCTTTTTTTTTTAATCATTATACATTCAGAGATGAGCTGAAAATCAACGAAAGAAAAAAGTGAATCCCTCTCTGGAGTTGTGACACAAAAACAAGGCCTAAATCCCAGAGGGTTATGGATCCGTCGATGGAACGCCCGACTCGCAGGCTGGAGCTTGACGTGTTTATTCGAGTGCTCTCATGGCGCAGAACAGTGACGGATATGGCCCGAGTGCCATTATGATAATAGCGAGTATTTATCTCCTGCCAGATTCTTGTTTCGGCGCTCCATTAAATTCTTTATCCTTTTTTTTCCCCCCATGTTCTTTTATTTCCGTAGCTGTTATTCATTTCATTTCTTCACATGTCTTCCGTCAAGCCCAGAACCAAGTGCGCCTGTGCAATTGCGCACAAGTGGATTATTGTACAGGTGTGTGCAAGGGTTATTGGGTTCTCGCTAACTCCAGAGTTTCTATATGTAACGTGTCTATGTAACGCCTTCGGCGTTTAGGTCGTGCTAGCAGTGGACGTTGGTAACGCGACTGGTGATGTTATGTCTCTCTGTATGTGTGTCTGCGTGTGTGCATGTATGTAATTTTAGCCCGTTCATCCCTCCGCAAGTGCCCCAGTTCAATGTAAACTCCAGACCAGAGCTGATTTCTCGTGCGTGCACTGAATCCTCATGTGTCGAGCGGTGGTGTCGGGAGACAAGAGCCGATGTGAAGGGAAAACCGTTGGCGCCTCTCACGTGCAAAACAATCATGCGTGAGTGGGTGGTGAGAAAGCAGTGAGGGCTGATGGGATAGCGCACATGAGGGTGCCTCTCGTCGTAACCGCAGGGGTTGCTTATCCACAGGCGTGGCGGCGGCGGCGGCGGCGGCGGCAGCAGCGGTGGCGCTTGCACGTACTACGCGGGCTGCATCACTGCGAAAGACCTTTGGACCCGTTCATAGCCCACTTCTAGCTTATTAAGTTTGGGATGTTTTAACGAACCCGAAGATAATAAGGTTGAAAATATCGTGAGAGTGGGAATATTCGCACAGTTGGTAAATGTTACCCAGGTTTTCCGAGCTCGATTTTCACCACGATTACATTAAGGAAACTTTTTTTTAAATGTCTTCTATCAGTGCTCTTAGCTTGCCCTGGAGTCATTTTAAAAAAAAAAATCTTAGAACCTTCGCAATAGTCGAATAACAGTTTTGAATTAATTGAAAATCACAAGTTCTACAAATCTATTTAGTAGACAATCTGCAACTAACGGAATACGGCGCAATCCAAAAGCCAATATAGCTCCACATCCAAGACACAATTACACTGTAATCTAACCTGGCATGTCCTGCATGTAGCCACTCTGACCACAAGGCGCTTCGTAATTATGATTCAGCGCAGGGTGATTGGTCGTGTTGTGAGAGGTTGAAGGAAACATATACTCACATTAGGAGCTTCCATATTTTTGATCCACTTCAAGGCTTGACACTGAGGATCGATGACGAGGGGCCAACGCGTGCATCGCGATATGATTATTCCATTCTCTGTACTAAAACCGTCCGACGGTAAACCTTGAATGTTCCATTCTCTGATGGTTGTTGGATCACTGAGGAATTCTTTGATGTCGAGCTTCGGGGAAATGGGGATTTCTGTCGCGTCGATCTTCAACGTTTATGTAACGAGTATTCGTTTGAAATTTGAATATGATGTTTCTTCAAGCGTTACTTAATTTTTTGGATTCCGATTGTTGAAACGACATTGAAGTTAATTTCCAATTAATATAATGCACACCTCATGCCGCCAAATACTGGCCAATTCATCGCGATAATTTGACACGAAGGGACCAAGGTAACAGATGAAAGCCGTGGACAGCAGGCAATCGCCAGGAAGATAATCATAAAAAGTACCAAGGGATTCAACCGTTAGCTGCCACCGAATTCGCTCGCCCGATAAGCCATCCACTAGCAACGCTGCTCGTTCCAATTTCAACTTCAGAAGTTCAGCCTGTCACACGATAATGAAGATCATAACGTGATACGAAGCAGGCAAATTGAAGCTTTGCTCTTTCGAACCAGTTAAACTTAACGAAGAATCAATGTAACTTTGGCCAAACATTACGAGGACTAAAAACTCCGAACAACATTAATTTGATCAACCATCAAAGGGATTATTTTCATTCCAACTCGACATCAGACTACGTATATCAATATTACCCTTACAGACACGTACCAACCCAATCAAGTCGTCTTTTTCCTTCATCTTCGCGTCGTACATTCGTTGTAGGCTGTCGAGCTGTTCACGCAACTTTTGTAATTGCGCTATTGCATCAGCCAACTCGGACTCTTTCTGATGAAGTGATTTCAAAGCGGATTCTAATTTTTCACGCTTCGGAGCTACAATTCTGTGAGTTTATGTGAGGTCAAGGTAATTCGTTTGAAAAAAAAAAGAATGAAAGTGTCTTATAAACATGACTGAATGGAAGTATACGAGACATTTTACGACTTTACCATACCTATACAATTTTCCATATTCTTCCATCGCTATTACCCACATGCACAATGACTTTGCAGCTATGGATACAACGCCGACTTTGATGGGATCGAATTCAGGATTTGACGTATATTTTTTAATGGTTCTCAGTGTTTTATCCGATATATGATCTTTATCGAAATCCCGAAGCTGTAGAATGCACAAATATATCAAATATTCAAGAAAGATCGGGTGTCTGAATTGAATGAATATGAATAAAATTTATTCAGTTTATACTGTGATCAATATAAATCTTACAGTATTTATAAAATTGACATCACCAAGCTGGCGCTTCGACTCGGCCCATGTTGGCTCCGAATTTTTAAGTATCATTACAGCTTCCATCACCATTTCAACCTTGGCTGGGGGACGAGTAAACGATTTTATTTCCGAGAGATCTTTCTTGTTCAATGCATCGAGAGCCTGAAGGGACGATTGGTCCATCAATAAATCACGAAGTGTTCTTTTTTTTTGAGTATTTTATTTTTCGTTTGTAAGAAAGCATCGGATAAAAGCCGTCAAATTGTAAGAAACCCCATTGTAAAGCGTCGAGAAAAAAATGCACAAAGGAATGGCATAGAAATCTACGGAAGAAAGACGCACCTTCATGGCTTCGTTCAAGGCAGGTTCGACCGTTGCCAGATCAGCACGCGCAATTTCTTCCAATTTCTTACAATCCTTCGATTCCTCGGCAATTCGAATTGATTTACCGGTTACCAGTTTCTCGGTCTCATCGGCATCCCGTCGCTGATTAACTATCGATACTAAAAATTCTTCGCACTCTCGCGTTGACTGATTTACCTGTTCTTGCGTAAATTCCAGTTCCACGCTCATCTCGTGAACCTTTTCTCTCGTGTCGTCAATTTTGAACAAACCGCTGCGCAATTTGTTAGCTTGCTCTACCAATTCGAGTCTTTTCACTGTCAGCATTCTGCATTTTTTTTTATCATTAAATTAAACATGGAAAAATCTTGGCTTGAAAAGAAAAGCAATAAATTCTTTCTAGGCGATCAATGTTTAAGTTTTCTCAAACACTGGCTTCGGTGTATTACTTGATCAAAAATAAACTATCAACATAATTGAATAATTTAATTTTTGATTTTATTACGTTAGTGATTCAAGAAATGATCAAATTAATGAGTTTTAACAGATTACACGTACTCTTTGTACCCCGCGACAAGCTCAAGGAAGTTCGTAGGCGTGACGTAATTGTATCGCTTCATCTCGGTTGCCATCCTCCGGGAAAATTGTTCCACGGAGTCATGAATCAGGGAGAAGGTCGAGGCGATAGCATCACGCATTCTCTCCGGAAGAGATTGGATAGGTATCGCGGTTGCGGACCTTCTTGCTTCCTTTTAAATTAATTCGTAAACGAAAAAGTAAATGGGTAAAAAGCGTTGGTGAAAGTGGTTTGAAACTCATAAATGCAGGCTGAAAATAAATTGAAGGGTGAGCAGCGTAATATGGGTGCACGGTGGGATGAATCTTTCCTCGAAGCTTCATCCTCTTTCCGGTGCATACAAGTTTTTCTCTAAATTTACCAAAAAGCTCAGAAGCACAACGGTGAAACGAACAAATCCCATTAGTAAAATAAATAATCAATAACTTTTTTAATCGCGCGATGTCGCAAGTTGTCCAATTGGATTCTGGAAAATGGCCAAATGCGAAAGAGGAAAACCGAAAAGCTCACCTCTTTATCTTCCCCGGTGATCGTCTGGACGAGATTGAGATTCATGAGAAACTTGTTGCCAACCTCGAGAAGAGCTTCTCGGGGCCAAGGAAGGAACCAATCGATCGTAGTACAATTGATAAGGGATGGATACTGTCGCAATCGGTTTCTAAAAGCGCTACCGATTGGACTCATGCACATTATCACGTGCATGTTGGATCGCACTCTTTGAATTAAGAACAAATAAATCGATTCCATCGTCGGCATGATCCCTGCTTTCGTTGCTTCTTTCGTCAGTCGACCTTTTATCTATAGATTAATTTTTTTATGATGTTAATGAAATAAACGCTTGATCGTTATTTACAAAGTTAAGCAAATCTGATGAGGGCAAAATTGTACTGAGATGTAATTTTTGTGAAAAAATAATTCGCTCGTGGTAATTTTCAATTGATATAAGAAGAAAAATAACAAAAAGCGTTTATTTTGATTATTGTTATAAAAGTGAAGAGCTAAATCAAATACTAACGTCCTCCATCTCGTCAGGCTTGTACAAATTCGCCACCTCCCCGGTGCTCAACATATTATTGACAATCTCAAGAAACTGCTCTTCAACCACTTGCGTATCATTCAAGAGGAAGCTCGTGGGTTTTACCTCAACCCCGGTAAGAGAGTAGAGAGTCTTGAGATCTTCACGAAACTCGAAAACTCGATATTGCCTGGTAACTTCGATCTGGAATGTGCCAAGCTCGCACATGTAAGCAGCAATTTTAGCGAGAGATTGCCGTCCACTTCCGCCGATACCAATCAACAGCATATTGCCACGTGGCTGTTAAAAATCAATCATTTAAAAATAATGATTGTGTTTTAAAAGACTTGATGTAATTCAAAAATATATATTTTTAAAAAAAATTCAATCTTATAACGGAGATGAGTTTTTTTTCGAAGAAAAATCGACATAATTATCGATAAAGAATTTTCGACTTTCTGGCCAACCTCAAGAAGCTTCGGTGCTTTAGACATAGGTTACGGCTCCAAGAAGCCGGGTGGGAATAGGCGGGGATTATATTAGCATATATAGCATGTGGTACCCGGATGAGATTTAATTAAAAAGTTAATAATCCCCAGAACGGCCTCGACCGAGTACATTGTTAGGTAATCAGTTGAAGGGATACGTGTGTGTATATGTAAGAACAAAATAAACGTATTTCTCCAAAAAAAAATAAATATATATATGTACGTAAGAAACTTTCCAGTATGCACGTTCTTCCGTAAGAAATAAATATTCCTTCAACTATTATTGATCGACACAATACGTTCGCGTTACGTTTAGCATCATATGCTGTATCGCGGAAGGGAAAGGGCGAACACGAAAAAACCGAGTAAAATATAGCGATCTCACGTGTGTGCAAAATGGAGTGAGAGATCCTTGAAAATCGATTGGTAACGACGCCGGGACGAAGGTGTAAGAAAACGATGGTAAAAGACAGTGCGTGTAGGGGAGTGAGAGCTATCGTACGTGTCTCGAGCACGAGTTACGAGGAAAATAATGGTCGAAATGATCGAACGACGATCAAACTCAATCGGACTACGAAAACGGGAAAAAGCGTGCCGATAGAAATGGATATCGTCGATATATTTTGTGGATCGGAGCTCGGGATCAGCGTGACAATGGTCGAGGCTTCATTGCCCATGTTCATTTCTATACTTTTGTTTTATTCTTTAATTTTCGTCAAGCTCGATTTTCCAGAGAAAACAGGAAGAAAGTAAAAAAAAAAAAAGAGCAAATAGAAAATATATGGGAGATTATAAACGCGCATATATCGATCCAACTAGCCCGTGATCTATGATTTAAAAAAGAGAACAATGAAATTATGACGTACCTCCGAGATGACACGAACGATTCGACAGACGTGATCGATGGCGTCGCGAAAAAGGATTAGATCGAGGCGAAATACCCCCGGCGAAGCGTTGTACTCATCCATTTGGGCTTCTATGTAACGTCGGATGTTACCAATGTCCTGTAAATCTTCATACACGCCCCAGGGGTTCATAAAACTACCTAGATAAACCGTACAATGATCGGGGGGTTGAGTGCGCCATGCAGAAGCTCACTTTTCATAAATAAATATATGATTTCGGGGATTATGTTTCAGAATTTTTGAGCCCCGTGTTACGATACAAATTTAAAGTCAAAAGATCCTGTCGTGTAACAACAATCTTTTAAGCCCTAAAAACATACTTTTTTTAAAAAAGAATGTTTCGACGATTGATCAATAAAAAGTTAGATTCCCAGATGATTAATTCACTCTGGAAAAATGAATTTCGAACGAGTGAACGTGAAGAACTATCCACGAGAAAAAAAAAAGAACACTTTGAGTAACGTTTGAGATCTCATGGCACTGCACGTTTTCTTGAAACGGTTTTATATACACGGGGGTGATGCTGTGCGCCTCGAAAACTTGTGTGGTTCTCAGAACTTGTGTTCGGACATGCACTAGCAAAGATCGCGTGCAGGCTCCGGGGGGGATTCAAGAGAAGAAAGCTAAGAAAAAGTTTTGGGAAAAATTCGTGAAGCGTCTGAGAAATCCTCGAATGGATTTCTCTTGGTGACATTGCATGTGTCGCGGGGGTGAGAAAAGTGTTGCCTAAAACCGAGTATCGTCAGCGATCGATTGATGGGGTGAAACAAAAAATGGCAATTATTCTTAACGAACTGTTACATCCATTCTAAAAAGTAACTGCATCAAAGATACTCACCGAAAATCGGTGATCGTTTTTCCGGACAAAGGTTGTGGAAAGTAACATCAAAATATCTGCCAAGTTGTTCACCGAGTTGAGAAACGAACCAGTCGCGATCTCTTTCGAAGTTGATACACATTTTTGTTATTATTATTATATAAAATTGGAAAAACCAGGAATGGTCATTACATTGGAATGAAAAAAAGTATTTAAAATACTATTTTATTCGAATATTACCATTGCATGGACTCAAATTTTCATGACCTTACTTTTCGTCAATCATCCGATCGCTGAAGACGCGAAACGTTTCGTGAATCCACAATCGTAAGAACGTTTGCTTCGAGTACTGATGGTCCTTGTGGCTGCGGAGCAAGCCTTGAAATATCTTCAGCGACGAATCGAGTCAGTTATTTTGTGGGTTTTGCTAAAATTTATAGGACATTCGAACGAGCTTACCTTCGAGATGTCTCTCAAGTTGAATAAGTAATGCATTTTCGCTGGAGTTGGAAGCATTTTCAGTACGACGTTGTTGTACGTGTCGATGCTCGATGAAATTATACTCGCGGCTGTTCGTGCGAGAATAATAAAGGCTTATTGATATTGAAATATCTTTGAGACCGAACCGAACAACTCACAGAGTGTTTTAACTTCTGGATGAAAATCAACCAAATGTTGATTCAACATTGTGCCATAGATTCGGGTCACTTGTTTTTCAGCTGGAAATGTCATGTTTATAACGTTGAAACGGGTGAGCAAACGCTCTGTTATCATGTGACGTCCTCCACCTGGTGGACCCATCGCAGCCAACAACTGCATCTTCTGGATGTACCTTCTTGTCTGTTTCTGACGATCGTACCTTCGGACATTTCCGGATTAATAAGATCAATTTGAATTATCGTAATCATCCCCAATAACGCTCATTTACCAAAATCCATAACCAATCCATTGTCTAATCAGTTCCAATGGTGGTTGTGATCCGTAAGTTTCTTTCATAGGCATATTGAAGTCATCCATAAAAGTAATCATCGTTTTACCAGCAACAGGAACGTAAACTCCCTTCGTGCGTTTTTCTACTCTACTTTCTATGGCTTCCTGCGTAAATACGAGAGCTTCGAAACACTGACAAGACGCGATAATGAGATAGGAGAACATTATTCCGGAGTCTTATCGCAACCTGGATATTGATTGATGACGTTTGAGCAGACATGTTAACGATCAGTAGACTGTACTTCGTGCGGTCGAGGGAGTCGAGCACCGATTGGGCAGTTGATGTTTTTCCTGTACCCACAGGACCCACCAACAGTACCGGATATCCGTTTGACAAGAGGGCACTAACCAAATATTCGTATCTAACGGTATCGACCGTTGGCACGATTATGTCGTAGAAGGGGGTGCTGGAATTAGGAATTGAGGGGTTGTACTACCCAGCGAATGTTTTTTTCTCAATTTTTTTTTAATGGCTCAAACGATGCATAAACTATTTAAAAATGATATTGAAAAACTATAAAAAATCTTAAAACATATCTAATTAATTTCAAAATTTGATTTTAATCGAATAATTGAATTGAATAATTATCGAGGAAATAAATTTCGAAAAAAAGTTCATTTTCAGTGCGCCTGAGTATAACTCCTTAAATACAAACAGAGTTGAAGAAGATTAACAAGATTATTAATTATTAAGACAGATTATCGATTTATAAATATTAGTCGGGAGGCTTCAAAATGAATCTTATGAAAGAATGTCCAGTGTAGAAAATCGATACATGACAGTTTACCCTGCAATAATAGGGTGAGGTGATTTTTACAACCTGGCCTCAAAATTCCATGCTTGCGACAATTTTTCGTCCCAGGATACGAAGCTGCGCAGTCGATAATCAACGTAATATTCGTAGATAGTGTCTCTCAGGGGAAAGGACCCTTCCATTTCTCGTACGAAGGTATCCATCTTTTGACGTCCCTCTTCGTCCACCGAGGCACCCAGTGACCATATCATACTGTGATAAAGGAAATCGGGAGAGCAGAAAAAAAGAAGCTAAAATTGATAGTGAATGCCCTATTTATGGGATAACGACCAATGGAGAGGAAAAAAAGACCGTGAGTCTGAAAACAGTTTAAGTATAGCCTGATCGCAAGCAGCCACGGAGAAAAGAGAATTACCAAAAAAGAAACCAGAGTCTGCACATCAAACTGAACATATCTCTGTCGCCTCTGATCTCGATGCCATTATCGCGAGTCGCAAAAATCTCCAGGAGTTTACAGAGCGATTGAATGGCATTGAGCTCGGGAATGGAAACGGTTTCCACACATTTTTGTTGCTTGAATTCCAGTACCGTGTTCACGAAACGATCAAACAGTTGATTCATCTTTTATAAAATGATGAGTTAACTTTTTTTTTGTTATTATTGCAATTTAAGCAATACGAAAAAAATACCTCATCAGAAAATTCTGGCTGATCCTTGTAATTTTCTAACCAAGAATTAACGTGCGGTCGCCAGCCTAAATCCTTGTAATCGTTGTAAACCATTCCAGCACGTGAAACAGTGGCTGGTGAAGCCACAGCAAGATCCTCAACTTCAAAGAGCAATGAGACTTGCTCTGGCATGGTGATTCGATCGTTGTTTATCAGGGTCAATACCTTGAGAAAATTTGTATGTAACGAAATGCATTCATGTTTTTTTTTTCTTTCTTTATACTGTCTTTCTTCACCCAACAAGACATTTCTTCAACTTCAAACTAACTTTATTATCGTCCATAACACTGTTCATATTCTCAATCCAGACGGCATCAACTGGTCCGTCGAACAAAATCCATTTTTCCTCTGCGGTAGTTTCTATAAGTCACGAAGAAGACGATCAAAATAGTATTCGCAAATTTGTTCACAACAACAAGTTACTTCATACAAATCGAGACGTACCGGCACACGTTTTTCTCATGACCGAGGACACGACACCGTCCAGCCATTCGCCAGTCGACAAGTTGTATTCCCCATAAAGTTCACCGAGATTCAACGCCTTGGGATTTATCGGATACTCGGAAACAGAATTGCATCCCGATTTTCCATCCAACTTCATAGCGGTCATAGTATTTTTAAGAAGTTTCCACGTAATGGACTTTGCGGTGTTTGAACGACCCACGATCATCGTCGAGTGTCTCGAGTTCTTTGTTTCATATAGTTGTATGACTTTCGTTAATATTATTGGAACGGGCTGTTAAAATAATGAGATGCTTGAATAAAAACAAATCATTTGATGATATATCTCGGCGCATAAAACTCGTTACACGCCTGTAATTTCATCTTCAGCACTTCCTTAATGATGTACTGCGTGAGCTCGTCATAATCAATGGGGCCGACTTCAACGCCTGGGAATAAATCGGAAGTGATGCCGATGAAGAGGGGCAGGTCGTCAGATGTCAATTTAGCTTTGTTCATGTCATTCATAGCGAGTATGATTACCTGAAGATGGGAAAGTGTCGTGTAACGTGTCGTAACTTCAAACATTTTTTTTCTTTACGTAAATGAAAGACGATCAATGTTGATATCATGCTCAGAGCAGCCATGTTTTACCATATTTTTCTGGCACATTTTCAGTTTAAACTCAACTTTCACACCTCTACTCTTTCATTCGCTCATCGGTCATTCTCTCACCAACTAAAAAAAATTCTAACACGAGACGAGGCGCCACCGCTCGTTTTTCTTCGCAGCACGATTTCCTGTCTCGGCGTTCAAGCAATCCCGTGCACCCAACCTCTTTCCTCATACTCGATTTTCCAAAGTGAAGGCAAATCGTGAAGACCTTGTTCTCATAGGAATTAACTCAGTGCGAACAATGTCGCGACCCAGACAGAGCGGAGCTTCTCTTCCAATGATCCGTCAAAGCGGATCAGCTTCTAAATGATCAACGCAAACCTTGTCACGTGCATGTGTTTGTAACAGATCCATATGAGAACGTTGATGAACGGTCTGGTGGTGAAGCGTAGCTGTGAAGACGATAGTGCCTTCGGCGTTGGCTAAGCTTCAACAGATTCATTGGGAGTGGGTTACCGGGTGGCAATCATCTTCTATTAATGATCTCGGTCGATTGAGAAACTCTCTCGGTTCACTTCTGCACAAAGCACCTCGTCGATGCTAGTTGCCATAGTGTAAGTCACCGGAAACTTTCGGCCTTTGTATAATTTGCCAATTGCGCGTGGCGTCCCGTCAGGGTTAACGCGTTTCGGTTAAACCTGTTCCATTTTAGATGAGGTCAATGGAGGTGATGGTTTTCGGTGATCTGCTTTCTGAAGTGATTTTGCCGATGCTTATCTTCCGGCTGAATAAACAAAGGTCCCATATGTTGGGCCCATTTACCAGAATTACCCAGGACAATCCTTGGTCTCTTAGTCTCTAAAGGTCTCTTCGTGAAATTCATGGCCAACGATCTTGCCGCAGGTGGTCATTTAGTGTATTTAGTTTCGATGCGGTGAACACCTGATTTTGTCAACCTATTCTTTCAATTATACCCTCATATCTGTCACACAAGTTCATTCATTTCGTCCATTCAATTTATTTTTAATTATTACTGTAGACTTCTTAATTTTTTCTAACAAATGGAAGAGGCAAAGTAAAGATGTGATACATGATGGAACGAGTACCTCTTCTCCGGACAAATCAGGATAAAGACGCCTCTTTTTTCCAGCGTATCGGGTCAAGGTGACAATTCCACGTAGACCAAAATCATAGTGGTACTGTTTGCTTAGTTGCTGTTGTGCCAGGGTGTAGAGGGTAAAGACCTTAACACAAAGATCCATAGGTTTAAAGTATCTTGGGTAAAATTTAATATCATAAAAAGTTTCAAAGTCGATAAAAGAAAAACGGAGCATGGCGATCGAGCGATAAGTAAACTTTCAAAATTTTCGATTTTTCTTGACATAAGCAAATTTGACGGAGAATCGAAATTAGCATAATTGATTCGAAATAAACAAAGCGTGATAAAGCTGACATATAAATGCCAATCTATTCGTTAGAGATTTAAAATTAATCGCCGGAGGATCAGCACATGTGCTGCTATCTCCCTCTCCCAACTCGTCGCATATTGAACAGTACTTCACGCTTTGCCACTCCCACCCCCCTCCGTGTTTCATCAATCGATATGGACAGCTTAGGAAGGCTCGCGGCGTCCCTGCGAGCACAATACAACGTTTTTGTCATTGTTGCGTGAAAATTTAACAGCCGACTGCGCGCTTGTTACGTGGTAATAAATTGGTAGAACAGACAAATGAATTCTTGGATAAATTTGACAAAAAAAATTAATTTGCCGGAAGGGATGGGCATTTTGTTTGAATCAATATATTTTTTTATTT
>JABMBV010012198.1:0-17733 GCA_018906735.1 Mesochorus sp. PSUC_FEM 10030011
ATATGTCGTTTTTACAAAAGAACAATTTACACGTACAGGTCGTAGAGTCTCGACTATAATGGTGATTCATAAATACTCGTTAAAGGGCCAACTGAGGCAATCTCGAACCCAGAGTATCGTAGCATGGTTTTCCCTCATGTTATCTATACATGTATATACGTGACACAGCTCTTTCCCACAATAAGGCTATTTTTATGAAGACTTAGATTTTACACGGTTCGGGCGTAAATTTCGGAAGCGAATCGCCAAAATGATGACTTTCAACACGTTCGCATTGAAAACTGAACTGGTAGAAAAATAAAAAAAAATCGTTTCAACAGAACTGAATATTATTTAAGATAATTCTAAAGTTTTTCGAATCACTTATAGGAATCGCCTGAAATTTTCTTATTTATTGCCTAACACGTGAACAAGTAGGACTTTTTTCATATTTTTCATTAGAAACGCTAAACGGAACTTACGACTTTCAAAATAAAACCACTAATTCATGCAGTACTATTGTGAGATTCAATTTAAAAAAAAGAAAATGGCAATTTCCAACGTGTGTACCTTCAAAACTTTCTCAAACCTTTTTTTGCCAACCCTGAGAAAAGGAAACTTTTATTCAACGAGGAATGATTGAAAAATACTTAATATCCTCGAAAGTTTATGTGACAAGATCGAGGTATCTGCAAAGCAGTAAATTCGCGAACTGCACCAGGGCAAATACGATCCTTCTTGTGGGATGTCCGGATGTAACATGCGTATATACGATCTCCACAGTAGTTGTAAATTTCCCGGGTATATGCAGAACAACGGTAACAACAGCTCCAACACCGGAACATCACGTGTATAGAGGTTGTGACTATCGCGATTCGGGTGGTCGGGAGGTTCTGCAAGGCGTTACCCCGGCCTGCTACGTCTCTCATGCATATTCATCGAGACTTGGGCGTATCGCGTCCCAGGGGAGGTTTTGGTGTCGTTGGTATTAGGTATCCGCATGGATATATAGAGAGGAAGAGAGAGAGAGAGAGAGAGAGAGAGGCTTTCGATCGTCGATATCGATAGTATACAACCCGGGGAACTTAAGGGGGTGGAGAGGGCGAAGTGTTGCATTTCTCTAGGACGAAACTATATAGCGAGTATATAGTATATAAGTGAGAACAGAGGTGGAATTGAGTTTGATAAAATAGAACGGAAGGAAGGCGAATGGCTCTCGTCGACGTTAAGTCGTAGGTTTGACTATATACATATACACGCACACGTGGAATATGCTAAGTCAAAAGTTTACGAGGTAAAATCGTAGTTGGAAAGTTTGTGCGGATGATAGCACAGCGCAGAGACCAATTTGCCATGCAAAGTCGATGTCTTATACTCTAGCTGCCACTGCCACCGCCACTGCCGCCTTATTGGTATGGAAAGGAACAAGCCAAGGAGAAAAATATTGGCTTCGTCAGAATAGAGCTAAGACGAGCTGGGGCCTGATAGAAATTGCTTCCCAATAGAAACTTGCTGCGAAAACAATATTTCGCTAAATCTGTGGAACAAAATGTGGCTCATTTGGGGCGAACGACTTATTTCGTAGTTGTATATGCGAGCATGAATATCCTGATAGCTCGTTTCCGTGTTATCAGATCGTGAAACTTTCAACGCAAGCACACCGCAAATCCGATCAATGCACGCGCGGTAAAACGGACGAATTCTGCGATTGTGTGAAACTGAAATTCCTGAGACTTTGACATGTGTTGATAAGCGATTGTACGTTTACTGTACCACTTAATAAATATAATATTCACATTGTCGCATTTTATCTCGATTATATGCATTATCATGATCCTACATAGCTGTATAGAGTTACACGAATAATTGACGAAACCTCAGGAAAACTGGTAAATAACTCATCCATCGGAATGTTAATTATAAGAAACTTGAAGAGGAGCGACAGTCTTGAATTTTCTCTGGACACAGCATGAAAATCAGAAGCTTCGGTATCATGTCTTCTCGTGACGTTATTAGAACTAATTCCTATCACTATAGTTTAGCTCATCTGGTCAAAACTTTACGACTGTCATGGCATGTTTAAACAACACTCCAGTATCAGAAAATACAGCAAAATGGTGTATGTGTGTGTTCTTTCTGGAGGATCTAAAACTCGTTTTTCAACGAATTAATAGCTATTCGCCTACCAAGGACGTATTTACCCGATATTTTACGAGTTTTTCGCTCGCTTGACATCGGAAAAAGTTTAGCAATGAATTCAGTCGGATCTTTCTCCACTTTCTCTCTTCTCTCCTTTCTCATTTGTCCAATGCAGAAGCTGGATAAAAAATACCTGTTTATCGTCGTTTCCGTTCGCTCATCGACTCTGTTTTTCCCTCCACATTAAACCGACCAATTATTTTTTCATAACATTTTTAATAAAATCGACCACATATTTTTTTTTTATAAAAAGAAAGTACATATGGGTTTAAATAATAAAAGGGGTAATTTTGAACGAGTCAGAATTCAAATATACACAGATTTAGTCATTGAGTAGTATGTATATTCCATGACCCAATTTAGGGAGAATCATGATCGTTCCAATGTTTACTCGATAAATAGCTAGCAAAATTTTGTCTCAAAATAAATTATTCGATCAACGAAATAATACATTATTTACTTTATATCCATAACCGTTCATCCGGTAGTTTCATTCGTTCTCTAAAATGTTGTAAATTCAGAGAAAAAAAAATAATGTATCATATTGTCCAACAAGATATGTAAATTTCAGGTATTTACCTTTGATATTTTTTTTGTAAAACATTCTTTTGATTAATTTGTGTGAAAAATAATGTAAATTGTGTGAAAAATATTGGTCACCAGCAGAGACAGTTCATACGCAGTTATTTCAAAACAATTAAATTAATAAAAGAATAATAATCAAACACGATCGAGTCAGTCGAAAAATCTTTGATGAATTACGTTGGGTACAGACTTTTTTCCTCTTGAGAGCACATGTCAGGTCGGAACAAAACGAAATTCATTAACTTCCGATTTTTTATTCCGAGCAAACAATGAGTTGGTTGGTTTAGAGAAAAAAATGGTGAGACGAAAAGGAAGGGGATGCATCTCTACCCATTCATTTGGAGTGAAAAACTCAGCAAGACAGAGAATCGGTATGACTCACAAGCCAGCGATCCACAGGCATCGCTGCTGGCTTTGATGGATGTTTTCAATTTGCGCTTCCAAATAGAGGGAAAAGCCTGCTGGCAAATATACGGTGATGCAGTAGATAGGAGAGCTTGGCGATGGAAGAAGAGAAAGAGAGCGGTGTGGTATTGGACACACATTGGGATCGCCACGGGAATCAGCGCTACCAATCGATATTGCTTCGAGCCCTTCACCCTACGACGTTTCTCTCTGGAGTGTTAGATCGTCGGACAAGTTGGATGCAGCGATGGTTCACGATTTCACGGAGTGTTGAATTCCCTTGTTGATAATAGTGACCTTGGGTGAGGACCAATATTTGGTACGAACGCCGCGTCACACGGTGAGATCGAGCGAAATAGGAATTTCCGAAATTGTGCCAGTGAGAATACAAGAAGATGAAAGTCGCACCTCACGATCAGTTGGTGACTGCGCGGGTATTGTTGGCTCAAGCCAGAGCATTCGCTCCAATGTCCAGGATAACAAATTTTGGGAAACTGAAAAGAGCCTCTGACACGATGACAAGCGCGGGCTCCATTGTCAGTAAAAATTAATTTTTCCTATAGTTTGAATGTGATGACACTGATGACGTTTCCACGTTTCCATTCGTACATTCTATAATCTCATTAAAACTATAATTTCATAACTCTGGGTGGAAAAATTTTACTGAATTTAGTGAGAGTATGGAACATTTTTATCCTGTCCAATTTCAAATTCACCATGCTCAACGTGTGTCAAAACGTCGAGATATTCCTCGAAAAAATATATCCAGATATGTGCATTTGAAAAAAGTATACATACGAAGAAATGCTGCATTCTCTTTTTCATATCTCGAAAAAGAATAGATTTTATTCATTTTGACATTCTATTTGTCTCTTGGCTTCCTACACTTTCTTTTATTCTTAAATTAATAAGCAGAGAAAAGATGAAGCCAAATGAAATCCAATTACGCATGGATGAAAACATTTTTTTATATTAAAAAGTTCACTGAATTCAGATTCATCATATATTTTTATAATGGATAAATATGCTCCGTGAAGCGTGGAGTTCTTTATGCAATGTGAGTCAGTAGATTAATAAAATTAAAAGACAATATTGTTCTATGACAGATATATTGTTATTACTGCATATGCATATTTATAGTATATAAAATACCCTGCAGACAACTCTATCAGAGGTAAATGACAAAAAATTAATTGCATATTTTAATGAACAATTTATCAAATATATTTGTGATTTAATATCATATTATCGTTTGAAACGAAATATTCAAAAATTATTTTGAATGTAAGGTAATCAATTTAATTGGAAAATTCAGTACTTTTTGTAATATGGTAATTAATAATGAAGGTTTCAATAAATTTCAAGTTTACTTATAGAAAAAAACTTCCGGCTATAAATGACAAGTGGGTTATTTTTTTTTATAAATGTTTGAAACAGCAAATATACGCTGTACACACATTTGGAAAGTGCGTACAGATTGATCGGTCTTTTATGTATATATTCGGAGGGTGGCGGACATGCATATAGACTCAAGTGGTAAAATGTTACGACGATATGCAACAGAGAGTCGGGACGATGAATTGAAAGGCAAATCGCGAACGGGGCGTTAACGTAATCTATCTTCATTTGTACTATTCACTTGCGTTGGCGTTCTCGCGAATATATATGGGTATTTCCACCAATTATAAGTACGATTTATTTTTCATATTTTACGGTAACTTATTTTTATAAATCATTAACAAAAAAAAATGAAAAGTAGTAAAAAACATGATAAATTTTTTGTTACTCTAAGTTAATTTTTATTTATGTCGTATGCATTACAAAAGTTGTAAATCTTTATAAGCCACTTTTTCTCTGAAAACTCTCAATTAAAAAAAAATAACTTTTAAATAGAAGCGGGAGTTTAAAAATAATTTTTTATATTTCAGATATGATTTTTATAGTTATAAACACGACATTAATTATTGTTTTTTTTTTATTTGAGGTATTTTTTTATCGATTCAAAAAAAAATGTATCGAATAAAAATTTCATTATTTTTAAAACTCGGAAATTTGCAGTCGCTATTGTTTAAAAACTGTAAAGTGAAAAAATTGAAAAAAAAAATCATGGATATTTTTTAAATACGATCTTCAAAATTACGTATGATTTTTTTTTTAAATGATTTTTACTTTCCCTACAACTTGTAACTATGTAATTGATGGAATAACCCATGCATATACATACAGACGCGCTTGTGCCACATCAACGCATAGTTTTGCGAATCTCTGTAGCGAGTTTATTCTGGCATGCATGTACGATCGAAACACCACGCTTCACCGGCCAGGTGCAATCGAATCGAACGATAGTACATGATTGAATTCGTCATTGACGCGTCGCCAATTTTCGATCTCTTGCGCATTCGTAATTAATGCGTGACAAAGCATGAAAACTCGATCTACCGTCATTTATACGATAATTTTCATATCCCATATTTTTATTTAGGATCTGAGATAAAAATGGTAAAGTGAATACTTAGAATGGCTCGGACAAAATGTTGTTAAGGTCTTTTTAATGGCTTGCGATGATTTTTTAAAATTTTCCCACAAAGAAACAAAATGTGTGCCTCTTAAAAAGTTTTTTTTTTCTTTTACACTCTTCTAGTGAATTTAGCACGTTCATAGAGTATTCTGTTACGTACACAAAGTTTTTTTTTTTTATTATTTTTTTATTATCCATCTGTGCAACGCAAACCCCTCGAATATTCTTGGCGTAATTAGAGCCCCGTGCACAGATCCAAAGATCGTGGCGTTAATGGAGAAAAAAAAATTCAAGAAAGAACAAAAAAGGCTATACGGAGAGCTTGGAGAGAAAAATCGTTATCGCGCTGCCGCTAACGGTTATTAGCAGGAAGTAATTATCGATAATTAGACGGTTACGCAAGAACTATGGCATTATCCAGTTCTCGTCGTGTCGTCGGCGCTCGAGAAAAAAAGAGAGAGATAGAAAACCCTTCCATATACTCGACACTGAAGAGGGTCGTATGAAAATTTTACTCATGGCCGAGTCTATCCCCATTTCAGTTACGCGATATTCCCCAAGTGCAAACTGAGTTAAATGGATTAAAATATGTATAAAGATGCAGGCAAAATGATCCAGTGAACAAAAATATTTATTTATAAGATTAAAAGTGTCATGCAGATCTGCTCGTGACTCCTGGGAATATGGCACGTGTAAGACACGTGAAGAATGAGAAATTGTCTTCTTTTTATTTATGCGGAAATTGATTAAGGGGTGACACCACACTCTAAAATCGACAAAAAAGACATAAATTCGATTTTTTTTTGAGAATACTAAAACAGGGATCGTAAATTCGATATTTTTGAAGTTGAAAATAGAAATATGCCCGTAAGATATCCGTTTTCACGAGGGTCTGCAAGGGGAGAAAATATTTTATTTTCAATTCAGAGAATCTCCAGGGGCTTATCCGATACATTTTTTTCTCGCTGAGCACGGAAAAGCGGTCGCTTATAAATATTTCTGGGAGAAAATCCCCGAAAAAACTGAGAAGTTATCTTACTGTATTTGGGGAAGTGAATCCACACGATGTCATTTTGATTATCACTAATTTAATCTGGTTTTTAATTTAACGAAGAAGGCACTCGTTCAAAGTTCTATAACGAATTTGTTCGTAATGACAAAAACGCTAAAGTATGAATATAAAACTAGGTGAAGGGTGTGGGAAAGAAGCCAAGTTTAAAAAAAAAAGCACAGACGAATTTATTTCTCTTTTCGAGAGGACAATTCTCTCAATTTCTCTCCTTTTCCTCAACCCCTCACGCCTTCCCTTTCTTGCATTCCTATTTCCACTTTCCCGTTTACGTATACATAGCATAAAACAGCAAAGCGAGGATATTCATTTCCCATTCAAGCCCACTTGGTAGCCCGAGATTAAACTCGCTACTCGACGAAACTGAGCATTAATCTTTGCAATATAATTTTCCGGTAGCTCGACTCTGGTGATGTTATAGATCATCTAGGAATATCCACTAAAAATGGATGTATAATAACTTGTTGAAAGTTACCAAAAAAAAAAACTCCGAAAACTGTCCAAAAAGACGAGTAATGTTTCGCTTTTCTTTCTTTTTTCATATTTCCACAATTTCTCAATACCTTCGAATCCCCGAAGAAAATATATGAAGGACTTCAACGAGGGATAACAGTCGCCATAAGAAAAGAAAAAAGAATTTATATCCACCCATTATCATCGTAGAAAAACGCCCGTTTCAGAGATTTTTTTTTTTATATTCCGTTATTTCATGTTCTTTGTATTCGACGGAGAGAATGATTGCCCCTGTCATGGAGGCCATTTTCTGCGAGTCTCGTTACTCGACTGTTCGTAAACTTCGAAAAATTCATAAAATTCAAAGTCCATCGATAGAAAAAACAGTTGCAACTTTTATATGGAGAGGTCCTGCGCGAAAGTCGATATATCGGATGTGGAACTAACTCGAAAAAATGCCGTTTGATATACATATAGAGCTGGATATATAAGCGCGTGTATACACGAATGTACTACAATATGGGACATTATTGCGGTCGAGGAAACGTGTTTCAATGTTGCGAAAGACATCCCCGGCAACTCCTATCCACTTGGCTTGGATCGACGAGAGACATTTTCTCGTTTTTCTCGGTGTGGGTATATTGGAAAACGCTCTTTGTATATGGCTCACACTAAGGCTCCTGGTACGACCAAGTCAGTCGTAAAGGAAGAAACTCGGTTACAAGAGACATGGCACCGGCTGCTGCAACCCTGAGAATTCTTCTAAAACGTTATTCGGGTAAAGGGCTTGAGAGTCTCGGGCTTATTCCAAGCGCAGACGGACTTTGTCCACTATATATTGTTATTTCGTTGGTTCGTTCTTCCAAAATGGTACATTAATAATATTGTAGTCCACAATGCTCGGAAGGACAAGACATCTGTGAAAATTTCATCAAAGTCACTTCCGTAATTTTTAAGTTTGTGTTATAGGAGTAAACGAAAATAGCGCCATTTTTCCCAGCGATAAAAGATGAATGATCTTAGCTGGTCATCACCTTGTTTATTATGTGTTTTTTTTTTTTTTTTCATATCTACTATCAATTTTATCGTACGATACGCGCTTTGATATCGTTTCCATAAAGTTTCTCTCTTCGTATTCCTATCTCCCTATACACGCGCCACCAATCTCAATTCCGCACATAGAAATCTATTATTTCTTAAACTGCAAACGGTTGAAAAAGCTTTGTCGCCGTGAGTAGAGATTTTCTCCACCTATCGAACTTTATTCTCTTCTCTCTTATTATCTCTATCTCTCTCTTTCTCTCTGAGATTTTTCCTTCTTCTTTCGTAAAACTTTTTTCCAACGAAATTCAGGGATATAAAGTTTCGCATGAACGCGTCGAATAGACGTACCCGGGACATGCATCGTTCGTAAAAGTTTTTCACGAAACGAGAATGGAGGATGACATCAACGAGAATAAAATATCGAGTTATTTTCGTGCAAACTTCATATTATTTTAACGTAACACTTGTAGCTCCCGGATTTATCGATTCAATTACATTGTAAAAAAATATATATATCCATACCTCTATTGAACTACAGGCATTTCTGACTATTAATTGCTTTTGTTTTTCACGTTTCAGTTGACACACGAAAATTAATTACGATGAGGTACTTTTGGATGTGGATCGTTCTCGCCGCCGTTCTGCCAGCAGCAGTCCCATGGCAGACGGATCGCAGTAAGCCCAGTATAGTATCTTTTACTAACAAAATTAACACCTTAGTCTAGAATATCATATGTTTTATAATATTAGTCAATAATAAGAAATACTAATACAAAAATCGAAAAAAAAATTATTTCGACTTAAGCTTATTAACGAAGTACATCCTGTAATTCTAGGCAATTTTTACTTTGAGTTAATAATTACTTCGAAAGTTTTCGAGGCCACTAAGATTTATACTTCGCAGCTCAAATGCTCAGCTTTCTCGCGTGTAATCAATCATTTAGACACAACAGAAATAGGGGAAGCTTTCGTGACTATAAAAAGATGAAAGAGGGCCAAAAATGGCGATCTCTTTGCGGTATATAAGAGGTATCGTCGTGTTATATACCTTTGAGAAAAGTATATCAAAGACGACGAGATCCAACGTTGCAGACGGGAAAAAAAATCCTGAAGAACCTTCAAAACTTCTTTTCACGTCGCAGAAAATCAACGTGCGATGAGATCAAAGTCGAAACGAATAAAGGATTAAGTTATCAAAGTATACGAAAATAAATGACGACACCAAGTGATTACATTATCATATATCCAAAGCATAAAAAATAGTATATTGAAGTTTAAATATAAAAAAGTCAAGGCAGCTCTAGAAATCATATTAACACCATGAAATATCTCGTGTAAAGAAAAATAATTAGAAACATGTTTAATCGTTATTAACGGTAAACATTAAGTACCAGAAGAGAATTTGTGAAATAAAATTTTTTTTTTCATGCTTCCAGTGCCTCGTCTATACGGCGACAAAATTCCCACGAGGGTATTAACTCCAAGCAACAAAAAAGTTCAAAGAAAGATCGTTATCTACCACAACTTTTTTCGAACTCGTGTTACCCCAACGGCAGCCAACATGCTCGTTATGGTGAGCTTTTTTTCTTTGATATACGTTTTTTTTATGTAGAATAGTATTTTATATAAAGTTACAAAAATAATCATTAGCAGAAGATAAAATGAAGAAATAAAAAACCATATCCCAATTTCAGCGATAGATGAACACTGTCGTTTTTTAAAAATATTTTCATGGCAACTTTGTATTTAAAAAAAAAAACGAAAACCTAACATTTATCTGCTTTCTATTTTTTTCAAAAAATTATCTCCCACCATCATCCCACATACGTGTAATATTTACAATTACTGAATTAATAAAAGATATTAACAAAAATTTTCGATCGTAATCGGTTCCTCAACAGCTCCGATTAATTTTTCATTTTTTTTTTTCGTTAGACTTCGTGAATAGTTTGCGAGAAGATGTTTAAAGAATGTTTACGAGCTTTGAAAAAGAATGAGGAAGAAAAGAAGGTTTGGAGAGGTATAGAAAGGGGAATGGGGGAGAGAAACTTTCCGTAGAGAAAAGCATTAGCGGTTGACCACATAATCGTTTCACCTCTTGTATATATACGTCGAGAATCTGCGAGGGAAAGGAGAGTAGTTGTTCGGTTCGGTCGCGCCCCGTAGCGAGTTTAGCTCCACAGTCGCCGAACTAGCCCGCCAGGATGAGCAATTAAGAGGGTTCGCTTGTCGGTCAAAGCTTGCGGTGATCTCATTTTCTCTCTCTTATTCTATTTCCTTCCAAACACGATCTCTTTCCTCTTCCCCTCAGTCTCTGCTCACCTCTACAGCCAATATTCTTTTATTTGTAATTCCTTCATGCGATTCAGCCATTTTTGTTTCCTCATACGAGGAAGGCTGCTTCGTTCGTTAAAAGAAAATTCCCAATTTTATAATGTCGTTAAAGAAAAACAAAAAAAAAATCAAACTAATATTGAGAATTTTATATTTGTCACTGTATTCACAAATCCAATTTGCTCGCTCAACGTTGATGAATTGATCGAGTGATTGCACGGATTTCGCAGCTCAGCTCGCTGGCAGAGAGTTTCCTCTCCTCTTCCTCGAGTTGCCTGGAGGGTCGTTAGTGCACACATGCATCGTTATACTGTAAAGGGGCTGACTAACAGCTCCATTACTTTTACAGAGATACGGCCGAGGAAATATCTACCCATCAGCATTTCTGACCCTAAAAAACACACTTCACTCGAACATTTTTCTAGTCAACAGATTTTTTTTTTTTATTAGCAAAACTCGTAGCAGTTTTTCGTTAAATATTTGTTTGATAAAAACGTTGTAGAAGAATTCAAACGCATTCACTACATCACCCCCACCATTTTTCTTTTTTCATTTTTGTTCTTTTATATTTCCGAGTAAAATGATCATTCAAATTACACTTTAAAATTCCTGTTGAAAATAAGCGTGAGAAGTAAATAGACTCTATCTTCTAATGCGCTCTGCAATTTTCATATATAAATTTTCATATTCTCTACTTGACTTTCGTTCTATGAACGATATGGGAATTCAACATTCCAAAAAGCATTCATACGTAATATCACAGTCGAGCCAATGCGCACGAGTTATATAGCTCGTCTTTCTTCCGTTATATCTCCCTCCCTCCCTCCTCCTCTCTTGCCTCCCCACGTGTCATTTTCCTTCCGGCGAGAAGAGATCTTCTCCGCCATAAGTCATACGGAATCTTCTTTTCGATTCCTTTCACCCTTCGCATTGCCATAGGACCTTCTACACGATCACATGAAATATGAGAAATATTCAAGTACACTTGTAATCGCGGTTCTGAATCTATATATAGAATCGAATTACTCGCATCGCGACGTTGACAGTCGAGTAAAATTTATCATTTTTTTTTTTATATCGTGTTCCTCTGAGTAAAAGAGACCACGATATAAAACACCGGTTTTCCTCGGAATACGACGTCAATTTTATGCGGTTTAAATTTCGTAATAGCTATATATACGAGGAGAAAAAAATTTCTTGAAAAATTAATATCAATGGAACGAGTAACTTTTGAAGGAATTTTCTCTTCGCGTATATTTTAGAAAAGAAAATGACGCGAATCACACAATTCAATAAGAAAATTAATTTCCGCACGTTCATTCAATAAATGTATTCATATATTCAATTATATAAATTTGTTTTAATATCGTGTAAGTCGTGTTGAGTAAAAAGGCTGATACGATTTTTCATCTAATTACGTAAAGTCATTAGAATTTATTCCAGTGACAAACGTGTAATTAAAGTTTTAAAAGCGTTGAAAATAGTGTAATCTTAATTCTATCTACAATTTCAAAGCTCGAAAATATCTCGCATGGAAAAAATTAAGTAAGTATAGACGATAGCAGGAGAAAAACTTTTTTAAAGTTCACGTGCCACACGTTTTATTATATACAGTCTTGAATACAAATTTTACGATGTTTTACTCTCAGAATCGTGCAACCGCGAAACGACATGAAAACGCGAGATTTATCGATTTGTCACGTGTTTCATGTGTTGCAGAAATGGCACAACGGAGCTGCCAAAGCTGCTCAACGATGGGCCGAGGCTTGCTACGCTCTGACCCACGACAATGCAACCGGACGTCACATCGATGCGTTCGGTAGTTGCGGCCAAAATATTTTCATATCAACGGCACAGGTTCCCTGGTAAGTTTTGTCATCTTTCATATACTTTTAACCCCTCAGCTACCATCGCAACAAATTTGCTACGTTCAATTTGACTTCATAGATAAAAACGTAAGATCTATAAAGCAAATTGGCTATTTCATAGTTATATTGATCTATTTTAGATAAAGCTATGAATGTCGGTATAGTTAAAAATTTAAACATAGATATATGCATCTGCTGTCTGTTTATTTATTGAAAAAAAATAATTAAAGACATGTTTTTAATATTTTTTTAAAAGTAATTGTGTAGAGAAAGCTTGACTGAACCAACAAAGCTGCTAAAATGTGTGATTCAATTAGAATAATAATTCGAATCAAGGGTGTAAAAAAATGATTAGCAAGTTTTCTAAACTGGCCCTAAATATAATTTTCCAGGTCTTTATCAACAAAAATTGTGGTTAAATATTAATATTCAATCCTTTTTAGCCATACTACGAGAGAAAACAATGTTGAACCATCTAGAAACAGACATGGCCGTTAAAGGGTTAATTGGATTGTCATCATTAATCAAAATAAAAATTGAATTTCACATGGTAATATCTCATAGATTAAGTTTGTCGTCATGACTTTACAACTTATTATTCAGAGCCAGTATTTCAATCGAGACTTAAAATTTTAATTAGTCTCCGGAGTCTCTATATATTGTTCTCGGGCTTGAATCATTAATTTTTCTTTTTATCAACAGCCGGAAAGCTTCGAAACAAAGTAAACACACACACAATGGATAACAGGTTCATTCATTATTCCTTAACTGCAGCAACGCTCCGTGTATGCTTATCACTCCAGCCTTCTCCTTCTGCCTTTTACTCCTGCTGTAGCTGCTAGTGGTACTCTTACAGCTTTTTTTTTCCCTCGGCTTTTTTTTAGCCGACACCTTCCACGGCTTTTTGTTTTTAAACCAGGTGTTATAAATCTCGAAGCTGCGGTTCTCATACCACCGTTTGAGTTGCGAAACCACTTAACAACACCGAGTAGACGGGCGAAGTGTACGCTGTAAAAAATTCGTCAAGGAATAATTCACCCACCCTCCACAGCTCCGGCATTCAGTTTTTTTCCTCGCCCTTGATTCACTTCCGTAGCTGCGCAGTCGTAATTTGTTTAAGCTCAACACAGGCATATACTTGCATTGTTGCGGAATTTGAGTAACCGGCTTGTAAGAGAGAGAAAAAAAGACAAGGCTTTCCACATCCAACACTCTGAACAGTCTCATTTAAAGTCAAAGACATTTTGTTCTGCCCATAAAAATGGCTTGTCTTGCGACAAAGTCTCCTGTAAATATGACGATGCGTTTCCATGCACGATGAGCGGAAAGCGGCAGCGAACAAAAAGAACGGGAGGTCCAATCGAGTTTGAAGATACGGTGTGCGCCACACGAAGAGACACGACAGTTGGGGAAGATTCAGCTGTTTTTATGTATACGAATCGTGTATGTCCCATGTTCGTCTGTAGGTTGGCACGAAAGCGTTGCAGGAAATTGCAACATCTCGTGCTGAAACGCCCCTCACTCCCGTCCCGACGATTTTCCGCTCGATCCAATCTGAGAGATTCTCGAAGGAAAACCGAGAAGCGTGTATAAAAGGGCAGAGGGATCTTCACTCGGATAGAAAGAGAGACCGCGTTCGGTAGCTATATACATTTTCTGATTTGGCAGACCCGTATCGCGGCTAGTGGAACAGCGCTTTCGAATGCGCACACGCTCTATCGAGGCTCATTTAATTTTATAGTCATGGTAAAACGGACGAACAAACGGATGAAATCTGTGAAGGAAGCGAGGCAGGGTCTCTTTATCTCGTTGAATACCGAGCGCGTCAGCAATTTTCCTTCGCCAGCGAGACGATGCGCAACTAGCCAGCCAAAAACTTTTCTACCTCGGTCACCAACTTTTTTTCGGGTCTTTCTCTCCGTCTCTCTTTCTCTCTGCGCGTTCATATTGATGCAGCTCGCTCCATTTTCTTTCCTCCCAACAAACTCCGCCAACGAATTATTCAGCCTGTACCATCTCCAAACCCCATTTACTGGTACTCAATGTATATCGAGATCTCCGCAACAGTTCACCGGAGGCTTGTGGCTTCTCGCGCGCACTTTACCCACGAGATGAGCCACCTGTTGACTCCCCAGAAATTGACAATGAACATGTTTTCGGATTATCCGTATCAAATCAGCGTTTGCTATCCAGTTTTTTTTTTTCCTCCTGCGTAACCTAATTCCGTTGGGAAAAAGTGGATAAAGTTGACAGCGTGACTGACGCACTAATGAGGCTAATGAGAATTTGTTGTTTTTGTTTCGCACGTGTTTAAGGTTCTTTGCCATAAAAGCGTGGTATTTGGAGCATCAGCTGTTCAAGTATGGACCTCAAGAAAATAATGATCTGAGCAAGGTCGGCCATTACACGCAGATGGTTTGGGCAACGACTCATCGCGTCGGTTGCGGCTGGGCAAAATGCAACGGCACCAGAGGACCACGTGGCCGACCTTACTTCAGCTACGTGTGCAACTACTGTCCCTCGTAAGTACCGTAATACCTTGCGCGAATTTGCGCTCCGCAACTCTCGCGTATAGGGCGCTTCCACTCGCAGCAGTTACCATTTAAACATCTGCGGGTTGAAACTGCTCAAGACCATTTTAATCATAATTACTCGTTAGGGACTTTGGAGATATTCTGTATATACTTTGCGGTCGTGCAGTGTGTTTATAATTGTAACGAACGAAGATGCAAAAAGCCGTGAATGCGCTTGTATGATACAGAAATGGGAGAAAATTATATGGAGGGAATTACGTGTACTTACGCGTAGAAAAAAAATAACGTTCAACTTTCATTAAGAAACCGACGCGATCTATATGAAACATTAAAATTCGTTTTATGGTCGAACAGACGTGGAAATTCGAATGAAGTCGATCTTCAGCGATCCCATTACCGAATCGATTACATTACCACAGCCGCGGAGCTTCCGCAGATGGGATGTTCCTGTCTAACGTTGTACAATGTAACGAGCGCGCGCGGTACTCATGAATCTCTTCCGCTCGTTTCAAATCCCTCAAGATAACTCGACGAGCATATACGCGGGAGCTTCCCCAACTAAACTGTTCGATAATTGAATAATTTATCGTTCAACTCGTACACGAGAAAGAAATACGGTAGAATATTCGCGCTGTGTATATCGTCTGGCGATGTCATTCACTCTGTAATAACATAAATCCATTGCAACCATTCCAAATGAATGCTACACCCACATATTTTACTGCAACTGATGCGATAAACCTCGTTCCGGTACATCGTTTTGCACTCTCTATGAAAATCGCGTTTGAAATTGTTGGACATATATAAAATTTGGAAAATTCTGAGATCTCTTTGGACTAAAAAAAAAAAAAATATTTGAAAAAATCATGTATAACTGTCATGGATTTTGCATTTGAAACGAACGCGTTTGCATTCGTAGCTATCAACCGAGCATATCAAGCTGGAAATTTATACGGACATTCGCATCGTTGACGTTTGGGAATTTTATTTATTTTATTGGCAGTATTCCATTGATGAAATTGGTGTACGAAAGACCCGGAGGCTATGTAAAAACCAACGATTTTTCCAATTTGACGCTTTTCAAACAAAACATTAAAACTTTCGGGGCTTGGTACTGCACGATACCCGACAAATGTGCGTATCACGCGGCAAATAACTCCGCGGCTTTTGTGCCAGACGAATCGGTACCCAGGTCGGCAATTTTTCGTGGTTAGGTCGGATGTAGATAAAACCGGCGCACGCTCGGCAGCCTCTGCATAATCCTAGAACCATAGCCAGAGGGAAGAAAAAAGAAATGTACGCAGAGGAAAAGAGAGAAATAGAGAGAGAGAGAGAGAGCGAGTGCGCGCACACCGGGTCGAATAAATTCAGAGGGTCGACGTAATTCACGCTTTTTACCGGCGAAGGTGCACCATAGCAGCGAGGGATACACGCGCGCGCGCCCACGTCGTATACTATACGAGTCTAGGAAATATATCGCTGGAAAGTTGGCGCTCCGGAGACGGGAATATCGCGGGGTTATATGTAGTGAAAAAAAAAGAAAATAAAGAGAGAGAGAGAGAGAACGAAAGCCACAGGATGCGGGAACTAGCGGGAGTACTTGTGTGCCATGGGGTGGAGGAGTCACCGTTCGAAACCAGTCGAGCGTGTACTTGCTATACATATATATATAAAGACACACCTATAAAAATAAATAATGGTGGATAGCTAAAAATATCGGTTCCCGAAAGACAAAAGTGGTCGAGATTTTTCCGCCTCCCGCGTGTCTCTCACTTGGGTTCATCGAACTGCTTATCCAGTCCAAAGATACCATTTTTCGAAATCAAAAACAATAATAATATAAAAAAAAAAGCTCGATACCCATTGACACTTCAAATTTTTTAATTACACGAAAAAAAATGTATTTTTTCATTGCGTTTTTATCAGAGGAAAGTTTTCTTAAAGAAACAAAAAATCAAATTAACGTTGGAAAGATTTGCAATATAAGCTTTCGTTCTCGAAATAGAATTTTCATTCGCGAATCTCGGGAGAACACCTTGAATGAGAATCTTGTGTACTGATGAAATCTGCTCGCGTACGATCGTAAATCTCTTGGTCCGCTCTCAGAGCACGAGCGCCATGAGCGCATATAAACAACCCCTTGGCGTCGAGGCTCGGACTCGCTTCTCAAGCTACACGTCTAAGGATGTGTCCCCCTTATTGCCACCGCCACCGCCACCTTCGAGATTCGATCACGGTGGACATAAACATGAAGACACCGTTCTATATATGACCCACGTCAGACACGGTGTGATGTATGTAGTGTGTACAGAACTGCTGCGCGTGATTAATGATGACAGCGATGAGAGCAGCTACCATACACCATATACGGACTATCTCGAGGCTCCTAAACTATTTTAACAAAAATTTAACGCCCGGGATGGTGCCTCTCTGTGTCAAGGGATTTTATCATTCACTGCATGGCGTCATACACGTCGTGTACGTTTCCAGTCGCTAAGCTCTAATGTGAATTATCAACGAAATCCCGAGCACCCAGCATCAGAGATTTTGTACCAAACGCACGTGTCACCAGACACACAAAAATTTTAGAAAAACTACCGGGTGAAAATTTTGAAAAAAATCAATGTTAATCCTTTTTCCACAGATTTGCTAGAAAAATAAAATCTATTAATTTCAATGTGCCTATAGAAACCCCTAAAGAAAAAAAAAAGATATTCGACGGTTTCTTTTTTTTTTCATTTAAAT
>JABMBV010012199.1:0-28055 GCA_018906735.1 Mesochorus sp. PSUC_FEM 10030011
AAAAAAATACCAATGCACGTTGATGGAAAAAAAATGGTAAAAAAGAGTTGAAGGGTCAAGTTGAAGAATATTTTCTAATCGCGAGATACAAATGAAACTTCATTATAATTTTTAATCGGTCATATTCGGTTCTGAATCTGGTTTGTATGTAGGTCAAAAGCGGATAAGATTAAGGTATTTCGGAGAAGAAAACGAGGATTACGTACGTCAAAGTGCGAGAGAGAGAGAAAGAGAGAGAAAGAGACGTATAGATGAAGAGAGAAGTGGGGGGGGGACGATAGGGGGAGAAGAGTTTGAGTACCTCGTTGTTCAGAGATCGGTAATGGGCCAAAAGTCCCCTGGAAACCGTTCAGTTATCCTGGGTCACGTGTCGGCCCTCGACGCTCGTTCGAACCTCCTCTCATGGTAATCGCACCTTGGCACACGAGTTAAGTACCGTTACCCATGGTCCTTGGTCCTCTTTACTAGCTGATCTTCCTCATTCCCCGTCGACGACGACGACGACGTCGTCGTCGGGATCTCCATTAACCCCCGTGATTGAGAGCGTGTGTTAAGAGTCTTAATGGACGACCTTCGACCTCTCACTTGAGCTGGTCTCAACGTACATTTTTTTTCTTCCTCGAATCATTTTTCCCAACTAAAGTAGCCAGATAATCGACAGCAACCGGAAGATTATCTCATACGATTTTGCCATTTAAATCCAAATATTTGTTAGGTCCGAAAATTTTGAAAGAAAATAATAATTTTCAATAATTTACTATTGTTCATGTGAAAAAAAATCGATGAATCATCAAGGAAAATTAAATTAAATTTTTCATTACAATTTCGGATTGAATTATTACATTTTTGATAAATGAGAGAAATCCCGAATGAATTGTATAATAAATGAGAGGACTTTTAACGAGCCAGAGGATTAGAGCGAAAAAATGAATGTCACAATTTTATTTATTTATTTCGATCTATTAAAAAAAATTGACATATTAAAGTTCCTAATGGACACATTTTTCGTTTAATATTCGAGATTTTCAAGAGTATTCTTTAAATATTTATAATATGTTCAATGAACAGTCTTTGATTATGAATGAAAAATATAATATTTATAATCACGAAGAATAGGGGCAGAATTTGGAGATTGAATCTCTGAAGAGAAAGAACAACAGATATTGTGGTCCTAAATTTCATTTTTGCTACAGACAGATAATCAAGATTAAGGAGTTCCAGTACAGTTGATATCCTCTTGCCATGCTAAAGCATATTATTATTATTTTTTTTTAATTAGAAAATGCTAAGAATTCAATCAAATTTGCTCTTTTTTTGCCCTTGATATTGAAGAACGTTATCACCAAAATTCACCATTTACTAAACATTTTAATTTGTATATAAAAACCCCTTAAATGGTATATCGATTGATAAAAAAAAAATAAAAAGTATCGACTGAAACAAATTCTCCGTAGCAAACGAGTGGTTGCGAGTATATTAGTTACGTAATTTCAATTAATAAACAAAAATAAATATTTATTTGTAAAAAAAAAAATGCGTCTTCGTGCGTGTCACCATAAAAAAAATAAATGTCTAAATGATGGATAGAGGAGTACTAAAAAAATATATTCATCTAAGAACGAGAGTGCATCGCTCTCTGGAGACTCGACAAATCGAAAGAAGCCTTTCCCTGTCGACAACGTTTTTTTTCTTCTTCTCCGTCTTCCTCCACATGCGAAATGCACACAAACGCAGACTGAAACGCACACATACACACTCATACACTTACGAAAACATCTACAGAGCGATCCAACTGATTCCTGAAAACTGTTCACTTCAACTTCCGTCTTTCGGGAGTGCGAGAGAGAGAGAGAGAGGGATAGGAGCGGCAAGTCATGGGAGGGTTCCAGGGGTTGCACACCCAAGCCTTTCATCCTCGAGCCAACACACACAGACACAGACACACAGAGAAACACATTGATAGTAGCACAGCACTATAGATACCTCGTGGGAGTTGCTCGGAAGCACACGAAACTCCGACTTAGTACCTTAAAAGCGAGATGGGCGCGGCGATGCTCTCTTGCGATCTTCCGCATACGATATGTATACAAACGTGTATGGATTATATCCCCACATGAAGCGAAATAAGTTTTCACCGAGTGAATTTTCAGTACTCGCGGTGTAATTTGTAAATGCATCGATCCTCGTAATGAGCCAAATGAGTAATTAGAAGAAAAAGAAACTTTCCCCGAATCGATTTACGAAGTTAATATCAATCTTAAAGAACAATTCCATTTCCATTCGCATTATCTTAATCCAAAATACTGTAACGAAAATCGGGGATGTTGCCAAGAACACAATTTTCGAGCACAAAGCCCAAAAAATGTTACGGAAAAAATTACACGCTCAAAAGACCCATTCAAGTGGAATAACTCGTGTGATATACTCGTGGGCACACTTCGTTTGATGTCTCGTCCTGACGGCGGGAGACACGAGGCTTTTTGCTTCTGCCTGGCTCTTTATCATCACAGATGACTTTTATATTTTACATATATTCTGTGGGATGTGGTTCGAGCCATCGAATCGCTGATACAATTTGCAAATATTGTCCTCTAAGATCTGGTAAAAATATGCTCGTGAAAATTCATTTCCTCGATTCATCAGATCGTCCGATGATCAGATGATAACGAAAAAAAAAATGTCGATCTCAAGGACCATTCCCTCTGTGGAATAAATTTGGCGTATATATGTTTTCGTGCACTCCAGAGGAGAACACCAGCCCCTTGGAACGATGCATCTTCAAGGTGCTTCGTCCTCCCACAGCCACCGAAAACCTGCTAGTCTGTCGATATCCTTGAGGATCTCGTTGACCTCATTCTCGCGCGATAGTCCTCGCGTGGTGGGAACTAGAAATCGGGAACTAGCGCAACGAGAATCGGTACAAGAATCTCGAGTCCTTTTTTTCCTCTCTTCACTCCACCAAGTCTCGCTTGTATATATACGTATCGCACCAATTCAATCATCAACTATATGAGATCGATGAGACTGAATTCTGCGCATACACTGCCGCGGATGCATATGCATGAGATTGAATGGAAAAAAAAAACAAAGTCTATTGGTCTGGATTGTCTCTGGAAATAGTCTTCCAGCTATCGGACAAAAATTCATCTGACACGATAAACGTAACTGGATAATAAATATTTTGCACTAGTTTTTGTTGGCAATGAAATTACGATAAATTACCATCGATTAATTGTAATTTAATTGCATTCTTAATGATGTTATGAACTGGAAAATATCGTGTTAAAGTTGATAATTCGATATCCTGTGTTTTCGATAAGATATAATTTTATATTTCATTCGATCAATCGATTATTCCCAACATTTCTTGCAGATATTCATCAACGAAAAACATTGAATAAAAGATAAATCGAGTGCAGAGCAAATAAAGACGCAGAGAAGATTCACTTGAGGGGAATAAAAAAAAAAAAAAAACTTGAGAGCCAAATTCACCAAGTTCACTGCACTATTTTACATTCCGAGACCGACGATCTTTCGCCTTATTCCTCATCGTCCTTCTCCTGTTTTCTTTCCTCTTTTTTTTTTTTAATTGTCGTATTCCTTAGCAAACAACGTTGAAGCTCACAAAAGATGCGAGTGAAACGATAAATTTTTCTTATTCACGAGGCAAAGGATTCTCCAGTCTTTTTTCACAAGAACATCATTCTTTATTTCGAGTGTGGAATTAGTCGTTGAGAAAACAAAATTCACAAGCTATCAAGGACTCGTAATAGAGCCATTAAATTTGACAGTATCGTTATACTGATTTTGAAAATAGGCAATAAATGTTTATTCGTTCGTGAAATTTCGGCGAATAACTTTGGCTCGATTCAATGAAGTATTACAAATAATTCAAATACATAAAATATTCATAAAATGTTAATGCACAAATATACTGCGGTAATGGATAAATTGAAAATAATTCACAGATGTTACCGAACATTACGCATGAGCTAGTATGGAGTGGCAATGGCATTCATGCACATTGTGCATCATCATGATTCGTCAAAGTTTCGCGATGGTGCATTGTTTTGTATATCGATCAATTATTAGAATAGGCAATAACCAACATGAATTCATACGATGAAATAAATGGTATTAATATATTTGAGCTCTCCACAAAAGTGTTTTCACAAACAAAGAAACAATGAATGCATATGTGTTCGCAAGTATCGTGATAATTACAAAATTCTTTACAAATTAAATCGAACCGTTTGTAACGAGCGTTTGCCATCAATTACGAATGTAATATTTTTATTTTACGTGGCATAAATCTTTGTTTGTTCATCAAATAAAACGATAATACTGTCTCTTGTTGATAAATGTATTTAATAAATATATTTTTTTTAATTTCTTAATTAAGAAAATTAAGAAGAAAAATGTTGCATTCTTGATACTTATGAATTAATATAAAAAATAAAATATTCGTTAGGCAGATTATTTATAATTGTAATCATTTGAAAATCAAGTTTGATCTAGAAAGCAGGATTTTAAATTGTTTATTTTACAATAAATTTTTTTTTATTTATAGTGTGATGAAATTTGATATTCGAAATTATTTGGAATGAGTGAAAAATAATGTGAATCGACACTTGATTGTAATTTAATGATTATTTAAATTAAATTATTCCGTAGACAAAAAACAATATAAAAAATTATCTGATATTGTTTCATTTGAGAATAATAAATTATATTTGTTATTTAAAGGTTAATCCAAAATGATAGTGATGTTTTTTATATGTAGCCCTAATTTTCAGATTCTAAAACTTTGATGTGTGGACATCAGCAGTCCGGAGAGGAGGATTTTAGAATTCATTCAAGATTAAAGCTGAGCAACCAACTAATATATAGTACGTACTTTTTGTATATTACCACCCACTACGTACACAATATATGACGATACTTTTTGCACACTATCAAATCCTATCATCGTCAAGTATCCACCACGTTCGCAGTTTTGTTCGGTCTCGCGACTGTTGGCCTGTATGAAACATTTATAGATGACCGTACTATAAACGTAGAACGAGTGTACGATAGAAACAACGAGAGAAAAAAGATAGGAATGAAGGAAGAGAGGGAGAGAGAGAATGAGAGAAGAGCATTAAACTGTCAGAGCAATAGGATTGAACGATAAGCATTGCAACGATGTTGCTTTCGACGAATCCCATTCGCAGAAGACCATCCCTCTAACGCACCGTACACACGCTACAATGGACTTAATGTCCCAGAAAGATTTGGTCACGGCAATGGATTCGAGATGGTCTCTTGGACACACCGCAAATCCGCCACTGTTTCTAGGGGAACTCAACGCGATAAACGCGAGATCGAGCCACGAAAAATAATGTTCATGGACGTGTAAAACAGACAAAAGTAAAATTGGTCCAGTTCCATTTTATTTTGAACCAACGTTTGATGTTTCTAGAATATTTTTACCCTTAGAAACTGCTATAAAAGTTATTTCAAGAGGGTATATCTTTTGAGAATTTGTATTAAAAGTAAAAATTATTAAATGATTTTGGTTTTTAAATAAGTTATTACTGATAACTTATATTACATAAATAAAAATTCTTATTGTCAATGTAATTCAATTTAGTTAGTGTTTTTGTGCATCAAAGTCTTCGAAAAAGGCATGTGAGTAGTGCAATCGATAGCAGCCCTTGGATACGTTAAAAGCAAAAAAAAACTACATAGATTATTATTCTGTAGACTTACTATTTTCATCCGAATCAGAATTAAACATTATTATCAAAAAATTAGAAAATGGTAGACCTTTGAAAAAGAAATTTCAAAAAAACTTTTGTTTTTATACATTAAAACCAAAATAATTAAATAATTTTTTCTTATAAAGAAATATTTCCCCTCAATGAGAATATTCCTTCAAGAGCTTATATTACGAACTAGTGCGAACTAAAACGTCATAGTATAGAGCCTCGTTCAAGAGCTGCAAGTGGAAGAGGTCAATGATACAATCAGACAATCATCCACGAAAAGTTGACGGGTTTAATGTTGTGCGTGGATGAAAAATGTAGACGCAGAGGGAAAGAACGGTAGTTGAAATCGATTCATCACGTGAGAACGGTCTTCCTAATCAGGGATCCGTACGTCAGCCAAGTACTTCATTGAAACGAAGAGAAATATTCTTATTCTGAAAAATGAACGAATCCATCCATCGTTCCAAAGATCCTTCACGAGTAGCTTTTACCTCGTTTTAACGATGGGCTCCTTGTTCGCAGATTTGCGTCTTTAGCATATTCTAATCCGCACACTATCATCCACTTACACACATACACACACACAATTCTACACACACACACACACACACATATAAACGAGAGAAAACGCTCGAACGTTGCACGAAACTAAACTATAAACGTCATGTTGACGAGACTCTACTGCTACGATAACGATCGTGATCGCCATAGCGCGCGGGGGTGTAGTTAGTTGCGAAAGGCGTATGCGCTCTTCTATATGGATCTCACTCTCGCGAAGGATTAAAGGAGGTTGGCGCGGTGGGTTAACCCCTCCACGGTTGGACTGCATATACATGTGGCTGTCAAGTTCGTTCGGCGCTGGGGTTTTACAAGCAGGCAGTGTGTTGTCGGTCGATGCGCCACTGGCGTGCTCGCCGCTGGGCCACATAAATATCTTGCTAATTGTCCGACCTGGAATAAATCCCGAACGCGGAAATGTTTAGCTCGGCCCGAGGCGCGAGTGTCTGGGTTTTTTTTTTTTTTTTTTTTCGTTCCCCCTATATACCCGCGCGCGAGTATATGTTGCACGAGGCCAGGTTGACTGGCCGAGGGCGCGAAAGGGTGTATAGACCAGAGGGTCCACTGCAGAGCTCGGCCGGTAACGTCCTATTGACGTGAAGCACACGGATGTTTGCGTGCATCGAGAGCATATAACTATTACGGAAAGCACTCGCACACATAGTCGACCCCGCAAAATCGCCCGCAAGTTCGCATACAGTTCACGAATCGCGCCCCGTGGCGACTGTATTGTTTGGTGTATAGCTGTGGGATTTGAAACATGCGGATATTATTCGATATGAAAAAAGGGTTCCCATGTTCCGAGGTTACATAAGGGGCTTTAAAACCTGGTTGTATAATGGAAAGCGAGCACTTATAATTCGCTGGATTGAACCAAATGAAACGACTATTTGAGTTTGTTTTGGGAGGGGGGAAGGGAAAAAATGCCCCGCCCGGACGAGGAGAGATCCAATAATTTTGATTGACCAAACGGACTGATGCACACAATCTGTGTTCACCCTATCGCGAGATTAAAATTGGTCAGGCTATATATGTCGGTTGAGTGTGTATAGGGACATCAAGGAGCGAGAGGAAAGAATATATATATACATAGATCGTGTTATTTGATACGGGAAATAAAGACCCGGTAATGCCCGACCTTGAGCAATGGAATTGCGAAGGTATCGATTCCCTGAGAGCCTGTTAGTGCTCCTTTCCTGCGCCCGTCTTCGGTTTCCAAATTCCCTGAGGTAACTATACACAGGCTCCTTTGTATCGGTTGATCGTCCGCTCTATCGGTAGCTGCGGGTAAATATTGTTTTTGGTACTTCGATGATTGAAAGTCAATCGATCGAATGCCCTTTGTTTCGAAGCTTCGTAATGTAATGAAACGTTGAATTATAAACAGCGATGAAACCTTTCCAACATTTTGTTTTTTTTTTGTTTTGATGTGTTATATCTCATTACACCCATCAGCAAATCCCGTTTTTGTTTATCATCGTGGAAACGTGTTTGCATGGTAAAATGTGGTTATTCCATTCACGAATGCTAGACATACACGCGGAAAAGATAGAGAGATGACGCGAATGTTATTCATTCACGCAATATCTGGGTCATGCAACCGCGATGGAGCTGCGTAACACCCGTATCTCGTTATACAATTTTACCTTGTAACGAGATAGCCCCGCGCAGCAGTGTAATCTTAAATAGCCCCGGGAAGGAGAGTACTCTGCCACACCATATAACTCGGTGAATAGAGATAATGAATCTGAAGATATAATGGTTACTCCTTTTGTTCAAAAGTAGTGCGAACTCTCCGCGGGCACACGGATGTGGTTGAGTGTATATACAGCGATGAGTAATCAAAGCAGTGTGAAAACACCGTAGTTGATTGGGGCACTAGTTCAAATGAACAATGAATACGAAGTAAAATGTCACACTATAATCTGCGGACAAGTTTTATCCAAGTTTTTTGAGTACTGGATCGTTGCTTACAACTCTGGATATCATCAGCTTTTATTTTGCTGGAAACAAAGCTCTTTGTTTTTTCGTGAAGAAGAAAAAAAAACACGATGAAACGAGTAGTTGATTATCATATTGTAATCGTAACATTTTCTTAAATTACCTTGTTAAAAAATCCAAGGATTAAATAACCATTAGAAATGATCAATCATACAATTTTCACTAGAATCCAAATGAGGCATTGTGCAAGATGAAAAAGCAGTATAAATATGGGAATATAAGAAAGGTTTGTACAATGCTGAGAGTACACAATGGATCCTCGATAAAGCGAGGGACCTATTTCAGTGCTTCATCGAGCGTGGGTATCATAAGAGAATGTTGAATGTACAAAGTACTCGGGTTCATCAAGAGACGAGTTGAGTGGGTACATATACATCCATAGTCAAGTGTTGGCCAAAGAGACCGGATGAGAGATATGCGAGAAATGAAAGAATGAGTAGGAGAGGATGAGGATGAAAGTACGTATACATCGTTTTATGTATATATAAAGACGCGGAGGATATATGTTCTTATAGACAGAAGGGACACTCGAGCAGCTCTCGTAATAAAGTATCATAAAGACTAGCAGCCGACACCTTGGTAGGTAACCAGGCCAGGGATTCTTTATCGACTTTCCACAAGCTCCCCCTCATTCCTCTTCGAGCTCTTTCCCATTTCTCTGTGTTCTTTTTACAAAAGTTTAAGGGTTTCCGATTTCTCGAGTATGTGACATGCATTCGCGACGAAAGAATTTGCTCTCCGTTTCCTTCATCCCTTCAGCTCGGCGATGCACGAGGGTTCTCGACAACTTGTAACGCGGAAAAGCAGGGATCGGATACAATGCCCGGGACAGCTTGGAGCCCGAAGAGTTTGAGGTGTGGCGAGTCAGGCAAGAAAAGTTATCGGCCTTAGTATATATATTGGCAGACTGTATATAATACAGACTGGATGATGCATGTGTGTATGTATTGAAAAGTCGGTGTAGCACCTGAGTGTGTCTTTGGTGCCTTTACACTTTGTGTAATGTTGGGCTGGGTGCTCAAGTGAACACGGAAAAAACGTCATTGTATCCTGACTTTAAGCTTTCACGTTTTAGATCCATCCTTCAGCATTCGCATATGATTTTAAAGCCCGATATTCGGACTTCTACTTCAATCAGTATTTCGAAACACCACCTTGACTCTTGTTACACACCTACTAACCCCAAACTAAGCCACATTCCCTTTCATATTCCAGCTTGGCCTTTCATCGCGCTTCAATGGAATCGAGAATGGAGCTTTTGTCCCGAAAGTTCGATGAATCAATAATTGGGGTCGTTCGGTTAATCAATATTTTGGAAATTTCAACTTTAGCTGCGGCTCAATGCCTGCACTGTTTCAGTACATGAATCATTGCGGGATTTCAGAAAACATTTTGGTGCAATCAAGAATATACGGTATTCAGAAATAGTAAATACTGTTGTGCCTGTTATAACACCGTAGAAACGAGTGATCGTGGACGGGTATTTGGAGATATTAGCCAAGAATGCACAATACTCAAACTCAATAATTACTATGCAATTTGATTTTACGTTTACTTCAAATGTCTTGAGACCAACGAATTTCGGGTGTAGTCGCAGACTGTCCATTTTGGGTTTAGTCCAGGCATAAATAAGTCCAGAGATAATTCCCAGTATAGTATTTAGCATGAATATGATAGAAACGTTGTGTCAACCTATGGCGTAGTTGTCTTAATATAAGAAAGAGAGTTTAGCAATAAAGGATCTTCGATCAGCATAAAATGTGGATAGATGATCGATATATCCAAATTAAAAGGTATCAGTTTTGTGCAACCTAAGGAATGTGCTACGACTAACAGTTCAATGGTCCAATTTGATGTTGAAGTATAGTTATGGTTGCTATAAGCGGATATCCAACGAATAATAATTGGCACTTGTCTAACAAACAATTACCGAAAGTTCGCAGCAGTTCGTCCCGATTGTATGAGCATTTAAAACGATATGAAGCCAGGATGGATATCGGAGTTGGAGAGAAAATCCTATCAAGTTGGATGCTCGATTCGAGTGTTGAAACATATCGTAATCCGCATGTAAGCTCCAACTGGCAAGGCCAACTAATTTGTCACGATTGGCAATGTCCCACTTTCGATGTCCCTCGTCGATCGTTATCGGGACAAAACAAGCAACCCGTAAACAAAACAAACGATGAAAAAAAAAACAACAAGAGAACAAAACTGCAACAAAAACAACAACAACAACAACAACAACCGACACTGAAACGCCGAACGATAGGAATAAACACAAAATGCAGAGAGAGGGGAGCTAAAGGAAGTACACGCGCATTGGTGATTTGCACTTCATGCACCGTCCGGCACGTCAAGTCCCCAAGTGAATGTTATGTGTTTGCTGCACGCCCGGGAAACTCTGACGCCCCGTTGTCTGTCTATATCGCTGTATATTGGAGCCGGTAGGAGATACAGAGCCAGAAAGGGGATTCGTATATAATCTGACCGTGCGGTGTTCATCCCTCCCCCCCTCCCCTCCCCCACTTCTCTCCCTAAACCGGATACGCGAAGCTATCCGCGGTCTCGAATCGGTATACGGCATGGTGTGCGATCCAAAGCACAGTGGAACGAACGATTCAACGGCATTGCATCGGGATGTGCACATAGGCCGAGGGATGATGCCTGTTCATACTGTGGATACTGTCAACTGTATCTACGTGTTATACACTAGCGCATATTTACATGTATATATATATTTATATATACATAAATACGCGGTTCTACGTGCTGGAAGACCAGGTCCCGCGGTACTCTCTCGGCCTCGGTCCCTCGTGTTTTCCAAACTATTCCGCGTCGGCGTTTCCCTTTCCAGCGCTCTGAACTCGCTGCTCGAGAGCTTGTTGTTGTTCTATTATATTATTTTGTCGGGCTATATGCACGCTCTAGCCCTCTCCCCCCTCCTCCTCCTCCTTTTTTTTGTATCACCCTTTAGATGCATTTATTTTATGTATGTAACAGCCTGCTCTCCCAGTTGCCTCCATGTTTCGAAACTTTAGACCCGCGACAAAATATTCGGGATGCTCATGACAGTTTTGCGCTTGTGCTCCAAGATTGTGAGATCAAGTTTGGGATCTGCAATTCCTGGATATTAATTCTCTTCTTTTTTTCTACTTTGGGTTTTTGGTTTAATTATCGTTTGAATGAAGTTCAATTAAAGACGTACAAAATTGGGTATTCGAATTGGTCTTGTTGGTTTTTGATCAGTGACAAAATATTTTGGTTTGTTTTATTGGGATTGTATAGGTTTAAGTTTTACTCTCATTTCGGGGTTTCAAGTTTGGGACTAGGATTTCTTTATCTATATCTGGATATTCATTTTTTTTTACTAACATTATTTTATTTTTATTTCAGTTAATGAGGGTTTTTGGTTTTTGGTAGTTGAATAAAAATTAGTGTAAAAATTGAGGGTTTGAATATATTTTTGTCTTATTGGTTCCATCCCAGAGATTATGCCTCTTTATATATTCTTGTATATATTTTTAGCGTATAAATGCGTATAATAAGATGTAGTTTTGCACATAAATTTGTATAGTCTGAAAATCCCACTGTTCTCTATTATGTCCCTCGTACAGTTAGTACTTAATTCTCTCCCCCAGCCACCGATTTTAATCTATATTCAGTCCCAGAGCCATATCTATTTCGAGAAATTACTAACTGTACAGAATTAGCGTAACAAGGGACTCGGGAACCGATTTCTCGTAATATAACCATATACATATGTATGTGCTTGGAATATTCTCGCAAGCATCCTATATATCGTGAGATGTCACTATACACATACACACACATAACAATCAGATAAATTAGAATTAAAATAGCCATATATATTCTAGCTTCTCGAGAATCGGCTTATATTTATAACTAAGACAACAATTTTATCGTATCTGAAACTCACTTATGCAAATCCCAAAACTAAAATGTTCTTTTCTCCCATCATATTTTTCATCAACTATCTATTTTTGCTTATCATAACTTTTTCAATCTTAATTATTGTTAAGTATTTATCAACATTCGTAAAAAAAAGAGTTACAAACGAGCGAGAACAAGATGGCTACGTTTGATTGCGAGTTGCGTGCTCTAGTGCATTTATGGAAAATTCAATTAATTTAACGAGTGAGACTCATTCACTTTCTGATCAAATCATTTTCGATCGAAACAAATTTCAATGAATTATTCGTTCCATTATTATTTATTTTTCACTTCAACCTACAATCGCAGATACACTTATCCTGTTATGTAAAGAAATAAAAATAGCATCGATGCTAATTCACATCTATTTTCATTTGTTGAATCGTTTAATTTATTTTTGGATTTCAGCAGATCATTTGCTGTATAATAGAGTGCGAAGAACTTGGAATCGAAACACTTTGCCACTTGATAAAACTTGAATTCTGATGGATTATGTGTGTTTTTCATCATTTCGGTTTTTTTTTTCAATTAATTCGAAATCGATCCGTTCGCCAAAATTGCCAAATTACTGGTATAAATAAATAATTTTTACTTTAAACAAAAAATAGAATTAAATGACGCAGATTCGATTCTTCCATCTTCTTATTAACCGGGGTGATATATTCCGTGATAAAACTATGACGAAATAAAGTAATATTGAGGGAGGAGTAGGCGATGTGAATGGTGTTATATTGTATCAATAGCGAATGGGTTGTTCGCGGATAAATGGGATAGTCGAGCGGTGAAATGGGAGCGCGTTTGAGAAGATGGTCGATGACGATGGGTACCTAAAAGCAAGAGCAGAGCTTTCCCGGTGAAGCGTAACGGGTGCGTCATTATTCGCATCCGCGTCGGCGTTACACTCACTCTCTGTTCGTGTCTTTTGACGATACGACCGACTGATTTGGCCTCCGCATGAAATCGTAAAATCGGCCATATAGGACATCGTAAAAGCGTCGTAGCAAGAAACGACTGATGCAGATAGAAGAGAAAGAGAGTGAGAAGGGGGGGGAGGAAGGGCGGGGAAAAGGGAGGGGAATCGGCTCGACGGGCCGTGTCCGATCGAACATCGACCTCTCGACGCCAACATGGGAAGAGAGCAATTACCGTGCGGCAGTGCCAGTTTGAAACGCCTGCGGCAGGAAGCTCCGACGTGCGTGAAACTGGCGTTAGGAAATCGCCATCGACGTTTCCATTGCAACACACGGCGTTAAATTCATCTACCACGAACTTCCACGAAAATCCAATTGAAAAAGATTTTTTTTTTCTGTTCAAATCTCGACAAAAAAATAACATACGTGTTGGCTTTTTTTTGGGGGGGGACACGAGTATACATTTTGTTCGATGTATAGGGACACGAACACGTGAGTTGAAGAATTTTTTTGAAAATCAAAGAAATAACTCGGGCCAGCTGTACGACGTTAGAAAATATGTACAAACGAAAAAATAGAATTTGAATTCATTAGAATTTCGTGCGATCGAAAAAAAAAAACACTTCAAAGAAAATCATCTCTCTCTCTCTCTCTCGTATGACGAAACAAACAAAAAATACACAGCGGTTCTGGCTTTTCCATCCTTTCGAGACGATCGAATCGAACAACCCTGTTAGCGCGGTGAAAGGATGAAAAATATACATACATGTATATTTGTAAATAATTTTTTTTTTTTTCTTTTTTTTTTCAAACCAGTACCTCAGCATGAGAAAACGGAACACCAAGTAACGAGTCGAGAGCAAGAAATGAGATGGAGCTAGACGTGGGTAGCGTGAGACCGGAGTAACTAGTAGCAAGTACGTCGTTCAGGATTTCCTTTACAGACGTTGTATTCGCAAACTTGAGTCGTCAACTTAGCGTCCCTTATTTACTCTCATCGTACCGTCTATATATGTATATCTCTTACCCTACTATATACATACACACACACACATACATATGTATTCTCACATATTCTACGATGTAGTCTAAAGGGCATTTCACGATAAGTAGTCACGAGTCTCTTTACCTAGTCATGACATTCCACAATAATTGGCACAGAAAATATTTTCAGTTACTTGAAATAAAAATCTTGGCAGTATTTCTACAAACAGGTATAAACATTGATGAAGTAAACGAAATGTTCATAAATATTCTCTCTTTTTTATCTTATTTTCTCAGATTAAAAAATTATTAAAGTTTAATTATTAAAATTTTTTTTAAAAGAAAATGATTTATCATCGTTTAAATTTTATAAAATTTCATGGAATTTATTCATTTTCAATATAAACTCTAATAAATTAATTTTATGGAATTATTTTTTAGAAATTAGGATAATTCATGAAATTTTATGAAGTTTATTCAATATCAGCATGAACTCTAATAAATTAATTTTATGAAATTGATTTTTCTATCCTGATTAATACGAGAAATCAAATGATGATGCATCATAATTTAAGTTTCATGAAATTTCATGAAATTTGTTCATTACCAGTTTATAAACTCAAACGAATAAATTATATGAAATCATTTTTTCTATCCTGGTTAATTCGAGAAAATGATAGTTCATCGTTATTTCAATTTCACGAAATTCATTCATTATTAGTATGAGTTATAATGAATGAATTTCATCAAATTTATTTATTAGAATTCATACTTTTATATGGAATATCCCATATGAGAAAGTTATACACTTTTCAACATTGCATATGTATAAATGCGTGCAATATACCGAGTATATCCCATGTGCAAACTCGTATTACTATCGTCTTCAACGACTTGGGCTCTCTGGATAAAGCATAGCTATCCTTGGCTGTTCTGCGCCAACACGAGACTGAAAACAGGAGAGGAAGGAGTTGGAAAAGCAGAATTCGAACCCTCCCTTATCCTTTGGCAGCAAGGATCCTACTGCCCTCTTCATGCCTCTCTATCTCTCTTTTTTCGTCTCTGTCACTATTTCCCCTTGGGTTTTCTCGCTCCTTGTCTCCAATGTTATTATATATATGTATTCGATGCCATACAGAGTTGCCTCGCAGTGACAGGAAACTCCTCCGAAAATTATTCGCCCGCGAATGCCGGCACCAGTAGGCTCCTTGGACTCTTGGGACCAGTGTTTTCTCTCTTTCTCTCTTTCTCTTGAAAATATATGTATATTTGAGTGCATAAAAGAGAAGATGCGTTTCTCGTTGGCACATTAAACAAGTATTCAAAACCCTGATAAGGGAGCTTTCCCATAAGACTGCGGGTTTAAATCTCAATGTTTGGCATTGAAGTTCTCGTTAAAAAAGTTTTACGACGAGTCTTATATATAGGAATTAAAAACATTGGGATTCAGAATATATTTTTGACGAATGCGAGTTGAGAAATTTATGACTCGATAGCTATTTTGCCAGTGAATAGCAAATGGCTTTTGACTTTTAAAAACAATGAAATCAGACAATAAAAACGTAAATATGTACGAGTCGTGCGAGATCAAAGTTAGCAGTGATGAAAAAAAATATTTGCAAAGAGAATTTTCGATATTCAGCCTAAGGATGAAAATCCAATGAGAAATTTATAGAAACAATAAGGTACCAACGAAGTGAGACATTTATGAGTTCAGGTAACCGCAGTCAGACCATAAGGCACAAGGCAGACACATATAAATGAGAATTCCCATGGCGGAAAGAAGAACACGCAGTATATATACGCTGAGGAAAGAAGGAGGGGATGAATGAGATATCGCGAAATGTTGATGATGGTATAGCTGGCGCAAGCTCCTCCTATAGAGCTTCTCTTCAGCCAGTCTACCTTCTACTATTCCTTCTACTCGTCCTTCTCTTTCTCACTCGTTTTCTCTCTTTTACTCTCTCTCTCTGTCTTGCTCGTCGTTTCATTGCTCTGGAAGTCATCCTACACCCCTAGAAGCTCGCTCGCTTCGCATTGCAGCCCCGAAGTAGTTAGTTATGTCGCGCGGTTTGCATTTTAAGGAAGCAATGAGAGAAGTACCGACTAACGACGCGTACACTTTCGCGAATAGATGCAACAAAGAAAAGGAGGCTGATAAAAAAAAATAGAGGGAGAGAGAGAGAGAGAGAGAAAAATGGAGAGAAAAAGAGAGGTAAAAAAAGACAGTTCACCAGACCTTCTCTCGGGAAAAGACGTCGTGGTCGCACGTATAAGATTATGTATGAGGAATTTCATGCCAATTTGATCGAAAATTATCATCATCGAATTACTTTTCTTATAACGGAGAAACTTTTATTTGATTTTATATATATTTTTTTGTCTTTTTGTTTCTTCGTATTTTTTTTTTGAGGTAGAATGAACTTTAGACTCGTTCGATCGATTGAATGACCGTTCTATTATTAAATCATCGTGTAATACATTATTTTACGTACATTTTAAATTTTACTGATTGATTATTTTCAAGCTTGACAGTTGATTGTAAAAAATGCATTTTTGATTTACTATACAAACTATAATTTGGTTCAAATTGATAGCTGTCGTTGTAATTTTTTAATTGAAAAATTGATTTGTATTAAATTTGTACAAAGCCTAAATGAAGCAAAAATTGTATAAATTGATTCTAACAAGATGAGTTTATTTATCTGTTTTTTTAAATTGTTCCAATTTTATTCTCACGAACTGAAGTTATTCTTATCTCATTTTTAATTAATTCTAATATAATTGTTAACAATTTTACTAATTGGTAACCAACGTCAATTTGATTACTCATTTGATCCAAAAATAAGATATCACCTTTTTTTATTTATCGAATTGGCACGGAATGCCCAATATACATGCCATAACATAAGTTGTATATAAACCTGGTGTATGTACGTGTATAGGTGCTCTTTGTGCTTATATATGTCTGGTTGAAAACTCGAATACAAAAGGACGACGCGACTTCCAATTGCACAAGAACTCTTGGCCTCTATTCATTCGTTGAATAATAAATTCAATTGTGCGGTTGAGAAACAAATTTCAATTTTCTATATAGTATAGAAATTCAGTATATTGTACACCTCGGGCGTAACACGTAGATGTGCGTGTCACATTGCCTATTAAAATTGTATTAAGAATTGTGCTTGTGTAACAATTTTATTTTCCATCTTACTGTAAAATTGACTTTGCATCGAAGATCTCTATCTATTTCGTCTTTAGATGTATTTCAAGTTTGTTCTTCATTGTGACATTTTTTTTTGCTTCAATATCCTACCTCGTAAAATACTAAGGAAAAATATTGTAAAAAAAATAAAATAATTTGAAATATTTAATTTCCTTAAGAAATAAATGGCAACTTATTGTACATATAACGATAAATTCTCGCGATAGTCAAAGTTAATCCGGATTCAGCAAGCTGGCATTAAGCAAACGATCCAGTGCACAAAGTGAGAGACTAGATGGATACTAGAAGATGGATATATAGTGTCTACTACTAATACCCTTGCACATGGACAATCGAGACAAACTTGATCAAGCGAGCGATCAACCGAGCGAGCGAGCACGTGCCGCACCAGGCACGACGACCTAACTAAAGGGGTGGATTATACTCTCGTGAGTGCAGCAGCGCAGTAATGTACATATACTGTAGAGAACTCTGTCGTAACCCACATACTCATATAACTACAGCTCCGTGTAGTTAAATACACAACTACTTAATAGCACATATACACCTGAACTGTGTTTTCCTTCAGCAGGGATCTGCCTCGAGGGCTCCTACGAATCTCTGTGTCTCTCTCTCTCTGTTCAATCCTTTCACCTTGTCTTTCGTTCGATTGTATTATTTATTATTGAAGGCACTGAGAGTTTCACTCTTATCGACTCAACAAAACAATGCTAAAGAATTAACGTACTCAAGATTTGATCGATTTAATTTGAGTGGAAAATTTACGAAATTACAGACTGCAAGTTTTTGTAAGTTGAGCATTTTCAACGAACTACTTTCAAATATTGATTTTGCTAACGATCTTTTTAATTGAATCAATTAATAAATAATCAAATTTTTAACAATCACAATTCATAATCATTATATGAAAAAAATATTAAAACATTTTTTTACTATTTGAATGATACTGTGAGTGAAAGTTCAATCGAATCACAGACGATAAACTGTGAGCCAAAAAATAAAATACTTATTCAATGTGAAAATTAAAAAAAATATAGTTAATTTGGTCAGAAATCTCAAGCTTAAATATTTGCCTATTATTAAATCTTCAAGACATACATTTTAAACCTTGGAAGATATGTTGAGAAGAGTTTCATTAAAAATAAATAACTAATTTCGACTTGAAAGTGGTAGATATTTTCACTTATTCCACGTTTAGGTCCAAATGAGGACCTTGAATCAGAATCTCATATGGCTTTCTAGGGTTATTTCAGGTTTTAACAGTTATTTTAAAAATTAGATGAAACTTCGAGTACTAAAATAGACTGTAAGGCATATATAAGTGCTAAAAGGATTTTAAGACGAGAATAGAAGGTCATTTGAAATTTTAAATAGAACTTAAAGGTGCTTCAGGTTAAAACAGTACTCATAAATACCATTAGATCTAAAGTAACGACTAATCTTTCTACTCGGAATAACTCGATGAAGCTTATGGAAAATATTTGAAAAAAGTAATACAAATACGAGGACTTGGTTTCTCGTCAGTCTTGAATTAAAAAAAGTGTTTATTAGTTGATAAAAGTCGAGCCAATTTTCGTTGCAACATTACGAAAACTGAATAGGTAGTTATTCCGTGTTCCATACAAGATTACCCATATTTTATCATCTCTAATTTATCACATTGAATGAGATCTCGTATGAGTCCGTGAACTTGAAGCAAGTTGGGTGCATTCTACTGAAAGCTCCTTCCGCACTCGACCACAGGCTGTGAGTTCTCCCTTCCTTTTTTTTTTTATTAGCCCAAACAATTACTGTAAAGTGGTTGATTCGATAAAACTTCAGCGGAGTCGCTGGCCTCTCGCTAGTTCTGCACTCCCGTTGTTTGTGTGTGTATATGTGAAGTCGGTGTATGTGAGATTATACGTGTGTCTATCTCATCTCTGTGTGTTCTTCTCGTTCTCTTTTGCTAGGAGAAAAAGCTTCTGCGACCACCGGCGTCGGGTAAATAAAAGAGAACGGGGCTGAAATTGAATCTTTGCACGCTCTGGTCTCACACCAACGGTGGTGAGAGTATCTCGTTGCGTTTCTCGCAGTTTTACACACAACCGAGCCAGCGAAAAACTCTCCATTTTATTTCCCATCGTTGTTTCTGTCGCTCATATATGTATATATGTGTATTATATACGTAAACGCATGCACACATATGTGTTTGAGCAACGAGTTGTATGAAAGAGTAACTCGTTAGATGAAAGCGTTTATACATGTATATATGCAATATATGTGTATGCACATATTGTTTTGTATATCTGTATATTGCGTTCGCGCAGCATCGTACATCTCGCTCGTTCGTGTACAAACCGACGAAAACTACACTACTGGTATAAGGTGCTATAAAACGTTGTTATCTCGGATGGACGAGGAAAACTTGGACTTTCAGTTAGTGCTAGCGCACTCCGCACCCTGTCTATCTATACACGTATCGTCCATATGCACGTGTTTAGGTAGACTTCTTTTGAGGCACAAAGCCAAAGCATATTACGTTTATATGCTCGTGAAAGAACCACCCCCTCCCCCCTCTCTTTCAGCCCCTCGACATAACATTCGGTGCGTTAATGCACGTCCGGGTGTTCGCTACACATCGAAGAGCACAACGAAAAGAAGAGGAAGAAGAAAAAAACAAGCCGTGGGCTAAAAGCGAACAATGCTATACCAAATGCGCACAAACAACATTCTCCCGCATAGCCATAAATACCATACACGCTATACGGATTTTTGTATTTTCCAGTCGAAGGGAATGTTAACGCAAATGTGTGAATGTGTATACGCGCGCGGTTTTCGGAAAGTGAAATTTTAATCGAAATTCCTGAATCTCGAGTTTAAATATATGTGTGCGGGTGCATGTATTCACTATTTAACGGTTTATGTGTGCATACGAACAGCCGGAAGCTGTCAAAAGCTCCCGATCCTGCAACACGACTCAGTCTACGAAATGCTCGATTAGGCCGTATCACGTATATACACACATATATATATAGGTATTAAACATTGCGATATTCATATACCGAGTCAATCATGCGGATCAGAGCCCCAATGCTTTATCGGGTTTCTCTAATTCTCTTCGATTGACTATAGTTAATAACGTGCCTACATTGTTGCTGGTCGTTCGGTCGAATAGTCACCATCTCATAATCTACCTCACAAAACGATTGACTGACCAAAGTACAACGATAAGTATATGGATTCATGTATGCAGAGGATATGTCAGGTCCATCGATAGATACATTTCAGAGATGCATACACATATAACCGTATAGAATCTCTATCTCTCTCTCTTTGCATCTCTATTGTACTGTATGATGCGCAAACGGAATTGCATTGCAGTTATTGTTCGCCCATTATAATTTCCTGTTTAATCCTAATTATCGTCTCACTTCGTATCCCGTTTCATCTGCCAATCTAACGCCCTTACAATCCAATATTTCAGCATTGTAATAATGTATTATAAGCTGTATGAGAACTTCACTTACATATAAGTTCTATGCTACTTCAAAATTAATGTTTAGATACTGTAGATAGATTACAAATGTTTGTGTCAGTGTTCCTGATTGCCTGAATTACACATGATGATATACACTGACGCATGATTAACTCTCTGCATGGATTCTGCATAGAAGTTTGAACGCTGATTAAAATGGCGTGTTCGAAAAAAGAATGGAACATTCAAATTAAAAAAATTTACAATTTTATTGAATCCAAATGATTTCATTTATTTTCATAAAATAGTGAACAAATAGTCAGTCGGCAGATTTGTGTCATAATATTTATTTAAGTATTTCAAAATTAGCAGAATTTAGAGCGATTGTTTCCAGTAAAATGTAGAAGTTGGCAAAAGAGGAAAGTAATGGTTTCTGATGTAGCTCTAAAGATGAGTATATTAAAGTGACGTCATCAAACAAAGAGTATATTAACGAGATTCCATCGGAAGTATCATTGATTATTCCATGTAGAAATTAATGTATCTTGTACATGAATAATGCTGTAAAAGTTGGTAAAGCATATTTATAGTTAGCTCGCTTCCAACAGAGAATGCATTGAAAGTACGATTTCCAATATGGAAGAGGAAATAGTCGGTCAAGGGTATGGACACATGAGGTTAGGTCAATCAAAATGAAATTAGAATGGTCAGCTTTTGTATAACAGCATTTAACAGGAATTCCAAGATTGACAGTTCATACATTCCCTCTCTGCTTCGCTGTTTCTATGTCTCTGCCGTTCCTTCCACCCTGTTTCGCTTGGAAACAGAACGATTTCTCCTGTCTTTCATTCTCGCCATCTCTCGTTCTCCCTTTGTCAATCAGTTGTGGCTTCCTCTCGGTTCAATTTCCAAGTATCGTATATAGGGACGGTACGCGTTGATAGAGGTGGTGAGCATACCTATTCCGTTCTTGTCGATCGCATGAATGACCGGCTGTAACTGGCTGGATATGTATGTTTGGTGATTGGGGCTTTGAGAGGAGCACCTATTTGCCTCTTTCCTTCCGCACAAGGACTGTTTACTCTGCTGTCGCAGTTTTTTCCATCGATGTAATAATGATCGTGAAACTCCGCATTTGATAAGCTTCATGCTCACCATCTCTTTTATCGTTTGAAGGATAAATCACGCTCGGTGCAGAACCGCATTACGTCGAGTATATGCGCCATGCCCAACGTCAACATTTTATACGGTCATGCGAGAGGTTAACGTATATGCATAATATGCATGTATGCAATTATATAGTGCCATATATGCACACACGAGTGAATGGTATGGTTAACCAAAAGCTACCTATAAATGTGAAGTGTGTCCATGGATTCGTGCTCGTGGATACCTATTTGTGGCATGGTTGCCAATTAAACATTGTTACGTGCTTCGAGGAGCTAGAAAGGACCTTGCGCGCATGGAAAATGAAGCAGACCGAGGGAGGTCGGAGGGAGAGAGGGAGTTCGAAGCTACGCGAACATCGGAGTATGGTCACGACAGCCAACAGCCACAACGAGTGTTAGCCGGATGAAACAAACTCCGGGTTCGCTGTAGCTCAATGTGCAGTGAGCGACAACGGCAATAGCACAACACCCTGCAATAGCTACAGAGGCGGCTTTCTCTTCCTTCTCCCTTTTCCCTCACTCCCCTCTCTTAGTTCGTGGAGCCATACAATATAGAAATAACCCGCTGCCTCTCAACAACTCCTCACGAGTAGCCGAGGAACGGCTTTTAACTTCGCCTCTTTCCCATTGAGGAGGGTGTTGCCCCGTCGAACTTCGAAACCACGGATCGGAGAGTTAACGGGCGTCGACCTGCTCCCATCGGGTCTACCTTCTGTACATGCTTTTCAGCTTCCAAGACAGAGGTATGCTTCAAGTATACACAATGTGACAGGTGCCGGTCAAACTATTTACCTGAACAAGAGACTCGTGTGAAAAACTATACCATCTATCCATTCACGTTTTACGATGTACGAGCTCCGAACGATATTGCTGACGTGAATAGATCGGTGATATCGGACTTTACTGAAAAATCACTGGTGAAAAGGAACATCGGTTGGATAAGCTCCTATGGACGCCTGTCATCTTGATTATTTTGGTTATTATTACAATTGTTGACAGATTTTTGATATAAAATATTGTTGGTGTTGTTTACTGTAAAAGTTTGTAAAAAATGATGGTAGACCTTTTGATGTTGAATAGTTGTTTCGTAATTACTAGAATGGATAAATCATAGGGAACAAAAAATGACTATTGTTTTTATTATTGTCAATTAGGGGTAATTGCCACTGTAGACAATTGTTCCATTTGGCCCATTCTTCAAGCGGGTAAGATTGTTTCTTAAACAAAGTTGCTGATATCGTGTGTGAAGAACATACCAGTTAAATGTATATGGGTGCATGGATTACAAGACGGAATGTAATGTTGTCCCATTAATTTTTGTCCGACAGGAGTACAGTAATAGCAACGAAACTCGTTATTTGTTGAAATGCCCTGGACATATGTACGAGAAAGCTGAAGAAGAGCGACGTCAGCACAAACGATAAAATTAGTTGTTCAACAACGATTCGGCTGCGAATACCAGACACCCCCTGTGTGTTGTCAACAGTTTTGTCTTTTTCTCCCCCATTGCTGGTCCAGACTTTAACATACATCGCTACTATAGTATAAGGCACAGGCCTCGTTCCACAGGGTAGGACCAATCGATACTGCACTTCCGTCTCCGTTCCCACTTGACAACTCGTCCACTCGCTCTTGCTCATTCTCTCTCTCTCTTGCCTTCATTCTCTATCTTTTTTTATCCCTTTAATTCCATCGTCCTTTTCTCTCGTGTTCTGTCGATCCCATCGTCCTACAAGCTCGTCTATCGTTTCGCCAACCGATTGGCACATTTGTTGCAGCAAATTGCATTGTTCTCTGGACGCTTCGTGAGCGTTGGCCCTTCTGTTTATTCTCCTCCCTCCTTTTTCACTTATTCCATCCGCTGGCAATAGCAATACCCTTGCATTTCTTCACGTCCCGCACCACGAAACTCATGGCTCCTACAGTTTCAATTCATCTTCTCTTTCTCCCTTTTACGTCGGCTCTTCCCATCTTCGTTGCATTTGGACTGACTGTCCAGAAATTCAACGGACCAAATACAGTGCCCTCCTCTCCGTCCTATTTCACCCTTCAATTGTTGGGAGTCCTTCCCCAACTTTTTCCCTCCTATCGACACTCTGTAACGGCCGTTGCATAGCCGACTGTTTCGCTCGGGTTCCACGACTCGTGATATGGTTATGGAGTCTGTATCTTTTTTTTTGCTTGTCCACCCTAGTATTGGTATATCCACCATATCCAACGAGTTGGTCGCTCTGTTACGGTTCTTTGACTATTTCAATAGGGTATGAATGCTCCGGAGGTCGACTAGTGGATATATATGTCGACGAATAACTTTCGACTCAACGATCATGACTTTGATACGATACACCGCTGGGGTACTATGCGCTATCACAAAACGTCATGAGATTAGAGATGAAACGATGTGATAGGTCCGAAGGGAATCCGTAGTATTTAAACATCCTAACTTCTTTCTTTTCAATTAAGTGTGCCTCATTAATGAAATTTATTAACCAGAACATGATGTCAATATATTAGTACAGAGGCTGATGATATTGAGGTATAGTACGATGAATAAAAATACAACGAGATATTTGAAACAATTAACGTAATTCATCGATGTTTGTAATCAAAATGTAATACACGAGGAAGGTTGCGACTCACATCAAACGACTTTCTCAGTTCGATGAAACTGTGTAATTTCTGTTTAAGTCAATTATAGGGGCGATCATTGATCTATCAGGAGGTGACCACTGGTCGGTCTAATGTCGAATGCGTGGCTACAACTCTGCTTCTACGAACGACTGATCAGAATCGGGCGTAACTACTGGCAAGACTTGGGTACACCCGAGTGCCCAAGAGAGCACGACGTCTACCTCGCTAATGGTTTCTGACCTGTGATAGCCTCAGACAAGATATTGTACACAAGCGGTAATAGCTATATAGGGGTTGCGATTGCCTCAGCATGGAATGGAGGAAACACTCGAGTGGGTGCGCACTTCCTCCGGTGAGACAGGCAGTCGTAGGCCCACATTGGTCGTATGCGCTCAAGCGTACCCACTGGGCAATATGCTGGATCATTTGTCTCAGCAAAGGTTACTCAACCATCAACTAGATTTCTAGTGGATACCTCTGTTCTGGTACCTAATGTTCGTGGGCCTAATCGAGATGTTTCCTGGCAGTTACGCCTGGTGGCTGATCGATTGGCCAATATATCAGGTTACTTTTCAACTTTCCAATTGGTTCAGAGTTCTAGAACATCGTGTTCAAATCGCGGTCGAGTAATTTAAGAATAGCTGTACCGATCGTTCACCAACGACAGCATCTATATACATTTTCATTCAATAATAATCATAAAACGATGAAGCTCTTCTTGCTTGATTATTAAAATCCTTGTCATCACTTACAACTCAATTGGAACGGGAATAATAGGATCAAAGATAGGGATGACGGTAGGAACTTGTCAATTAACATCATGTAACATGAATCTTGTCCTGATTCAATGCATCGATGATTTATCTTACAAGATACATCACTGTCACATTCTGTCCTCTTAATTTGCGCCACGACATTAACTCGAACGATCAATAAACTTGATTTTACACTCAAAGATGGACGTAACAAGGATACGATTTGAGTCTTCGTCAGATGGAATATTATTGAATATGACTGAAATGTATAGTGCGAATGGAAATGATCGTAAATTGAGTGAACTAGAATTAATGCGAATGGAAATAAGTTATAAAAGTAAAAAGTCTAAGAAAGAGCAAGTGGTCAGCAGCTGGTAATCAATCAATTATAATATGGAACTAATTTTAGGCTGCTGTTCGTTCATCAATGAAGTAATTACTTATTCCCTCGATCTATTTCGTTCGTTCTTTCCTTGGCATTTCCATATTTGTTTTCAAGCTATCCCAATGGTTGGACGCTTTAACCATTTCACTTCATTCTTGGTTCACTTTTTTCCCTTACCTATTTTTGCTCTGCCTTTTCCCCAGATGGGAGTAGCTCAAATTCTTACACACATGACTCTTAGCATCTCCGTTGATCCCGTAACCTCTCAATCTTCGTCTTCGTGTTTCACTTTTCATTTTCTCTTTTATCCTTCTATTCTACTGAACTTTTCAGTCTTTCTTGGGCGCGATTTCTTCGTTGCTCTCTTGCTCGTACCGCTGATCGATTTGTCCTACACCAACACCAGCATTTCCATCGCCACATCCAAACCCGGGTACTCGCTCTTAGTCTCTTTTACCACGACCCATATCTTCCTTCAACTCCCACTGCTTCTATCATGCGTTCTTGAATTCACTCGATCCACTCCCACATTTTCTACCACTTTGCTGTGAGAACACTATCTCCGTCATCATCAAAGGAGCATCATGAACCGATAAGAGATATGCCATCACGAGCGAGTTCTCCGAAGAGAGCGACGGTTTTAGACTTCTTAAAATACCACGCGAATGCAGAGAGAGACAGTGATAAATATAAAATCGTGAAAGTGCAGGTGAACCTTTAAAGTACTTAGCTGTCTTAAAAAAAAAACAGGTCAAAGTACAATATCTCAAATTGAAACGAAATTGAAATGGCACTACATGCTAGAAAAAAAAACAAGTAAATTATGCAAATTGGTGCAATTCAGTTGAGAAGTGAACTATGTAAATATGAGAGGGATAAAGGGAAAGGGGGTAAAAAGTGAAAGTGCCAGAGTTCAAAATGACGACCGGGCTACCGGAAATAAAATGTATCGTTTCGAACTCGGTGCTACTGCGGAAATAAGGCGGATGTATAGCGTATATTCGAGCATGTGGGATTTCCGTCATGTTCTGAGGTACACGACACTAGGGGTTAAGGGGTTCAAAGTGCATCGAGTGCCTCTCTGTGGATGCACGTACATAGAGAAACGAGGAGGCTGTGGTCTTTTCTATACATACATGTATGTATGTACGCGTTAGCATGTCGGTCACGTCGGAAAGCGCTTCGTCTTTTATACGATGCTTCCCGATGTCGTGTATATCGACGACGATGCTGGAGAAGACACCGCTCCCTTCCTCTTTTCCTCTGGTCCGTATATAACACAAGAATGTATCGTTTGAATCGCTTGAAATTCGTCACGTTTGACTTCATTCATAAAAACAGAGTCTGGGCGGGTATATGCATTTATCGGCATCTAAAACGTTTCTACCACTTGTCCTGGCTGCGCTGAACGTACGCGATGTACTCGCAATGAATGCTTGGAGTTGAATCGATGAACGAATATTGACAATGATCAGGAAAACTGTTCATAAACATGTGAGAGTTTCATGATTTTTTTTTATTTTTTTATTTAGAATGTAATAAATATATCGTGTGTTGAATATTTCATCAAGTGCATATAATTTATTTTCAGATGAACATGAAAAACTATTAGTAGAAAAAAATAGAACTGAGCTTGTCTAAAGTGCTATGAAAAATAAACGAATTATGTTATCCGCGATTATTCATGATTTTTTCCTTCCCTCACTTTCTATCTCTGTCCGCCTCTTCTTTTTATCTTCTATTTCCCTCCTGAATGCTTTATCCCTACGGCACTTTTCTTTTTTCTTTCTCCCCCCCCCCCATTTTTTGGTGCTTATCTCTACCTTCGTATAATCCTGGATAGCAGCAGAAGAGCCCCAAGCGGGCGTGGCATCACCAACGGAAGTTACAAGCCGCTACGTGGACTAAGAAATATAGTCGGTCACTAAACTTCTGTCCTTCCCATCAATTTTACTCGCTAAGAATCGTAGAGCTGGACACAATCCTACACCAGCTGTGGTGGCTATCTATGTTGGTCATGTGCGCGGCACCAGCCGTGCTCTTTTCGTTTCTTGCTGGCACCGATTTTTTCGTCGCCGCGATCTCTTCTTTTTTATCCATCCCTTTTTTCTCAAGTCGTATCCTCAATAACACCTGCACATCACTACGAATAGTACAGCTCGAGAGCAAACGAACAAAAGATGGTTCAGTTTCGTTACTCCTACAAGGCCAACGGACAATTAGACCAAAGATTAAATTTAATAAACGAACGATAAGTTAAATTTGTATATAAAAAAAAAA
>JABMBV010012310.1:0-17730 GCA_018906735.1 Mesochorus sp. PSUC_FEM 10030011
AATTATCTTTAAAAAAAACTTTATTGGATGATTTTATCTTTACTCTATACAAACGATCATGATTATCACGAAAGTACATCTTTAAACCACGAGTTAACATTTATTCATTATTACTTGCACGATTATCTGAACTACCATTGAATGTGTTAGCCCTTCTCTCATCGTTTAGTGTCTTATATAATGAATGTAAAAAGAAGAAATTCGATCATTTTTTTTTCTGAACGTAACGATATATTTCTCTGTAAAGTTATTATAGACACTGATGCGTGAGCATGAACGCATTATCTCGAAACTTTTACGCGCACAAAGGCTGAGCGAACCATAATAGGACTTTTAGCCGATACTCTAAAACATTATCACTTTCTCATCAAGTTTCACCATAATGTAATTCCCAGGCGCAAAATTTCTAGAGTCTGCCACGCCTCTGCATAGATCATGGGAGCAGCTTCCGATGAGGCAACATAGACGCGAGAGTTTGGTGAGAAAAGCACCAACAATGTTTACAACGAGGAGAACGAGGCTGGCGTTGCTTAAGGTTTTTAGGTGTTGTCTGGCTCTCCCAGAGCGTTTTTTCTTTCTTCTCCTTTTAACCCCTCGCCTATATACGAGATCAACGTTCTCCCATGGGCGCAAAGCCCTCCGTAATTCTCGATAATGGAGAAACAGTGTTGCCTCTCTTGCGGCATCAAACCGCGTATCGACGATAGGTCCGACCACTGCTCTCTCTCTCTCTCTCTTCGCCCTCAACTTTTTACAAGCCAAAACCGCGATAGCCAGCAAGGCTCAGTAGTGTAATCATTCATTGATCGCGCGAAATTTTTTCAAAAATAAATAAAGTCAATAAAAATCCACTGAATAAAAAAAAAATGTTGTGTAAACTTGCTGTTTGTTCCAAAAGTTTCATAACATATTTTTGCGAACTTCAACGATATTTTATGGAAAATTACGACGATATTCTCTCATCGTTGTTTTAATTTGTATAAAAATCGATAACCAATAAATAATAATAATTTTTTCAGATATTATTGCTGCGTTGCACTTTATAAAATAATTATACTCAATGATTAAAATAACGTATTATAAAGTTATAAGTAATTGTTGGCGGCAACTGTAGCGAGAAATTACGAAAGTTTATTATAAATTATTTCCGCCCGTTGATTCAATGATTAATTGATTCTCCAATGGTCTGTAAAATATTTGAATACTAAAACAAAATTACTGCTGATAAATAATGACGATTTTGAATAAACATCGTTCGGTATGAACCGAGAGATTTGTGCTGGGTTATATACCCAACATTTTTTTTTTTTCAACTCTCGTATCGAAATAATTGACTCTATTAATTGCATCGACTGTTTGTACCATTCGTTAAAAATCTCAACGATAGTTACGAATCAATGCTTTGACGAGAGAAAAAAAAAGTGACAAAAAATTATTTTTCACTCGTGTACTGCGATAATTAATTCCGATAATAATTCATCGTAATTACACTGGTTTCCACGCTTCATCTCTCCTCCCTTTTTCCCTTCGAGAATGACAAAAGTGTTGAAAAAAAAAAAAAATCAGGCGTTAGCGCTTATTTTGCCAGGGCAAGCTATTACCATGTGTTACCACGAGCTATTAGCCTCGCCCTCTCGCTTCCTCATGCGCTCAATCCTTTTTCACGATTCATGGTAATGAGCTTTGCTTTTTATTCAACCGTTTATCTCAAAATTTCGTGTATATTTTTCTTGCGGTAGTTTGTGAACGGCTGCTGTTTTGAAAATTTATCATTTTTGTTTTCACTCACCCTCAACTTATTGGCCAGTGAAAATTCTCCAGTCGAAATAAAAATAAAAGTGTAATTAGGTTCATAATTATTTAATTCGCACCACACATATATTTTTCTCTTTTAATTGGAAGCAACAGCCAAAGTTTCAATATTAAAATTCAGGTGAAAATATTGAAAAAAAGTAAAAAAAAAAAAAAAATCGGCAAAAGTTTGCTAAACGCCCTAAAGGCAGCGGGTTAATATGTGCCTAATGATTGAAAAAAGCGTTAGTACTCAAATTATTATTATAAAATAATTTGGTCGAGAAGTTTTTCAAGAATTTTACGATAACAAGTAAAGAAGCAGCACAAATTTTGCCGGGCACATACTTTTTCGGTTTTTCATTTTTTTTTTTTTTTTATCTTCAACGTGTACTGTTCACTTCATGAAAGTTGAAGTCTGTGCTACGGGCAATGGACACAAGGAACTCGAGCCAATATATAGTTAGGTAAAAGAGTTTGAGTATAACGAAAGTAAAGCAATTTGAAGCGACAAGAGGGCGTTAGAAGTTTGTCCCATCGTAGAACGGAGGAGGAAAGGGCGCTCCGGCAAACCCGGTTGAAGATGTACGTCGAGTTAAACGAGTATGTGCATACATAGTGTACATACATAATATATATGTATATAAATGCGTATACGAAGTAAAGGGTGTCGAAGATGCTGGCTGCACCAGGACACAATCTTCCTTACAGGACGAGCTTTATATATAATATATATGCTTCGACATTCCCTCGACGAGAGAAACCAATTTATGAACTCGAAACTATCCTGAACTGCATATCCTAGTGTCGGCTACGTAGAACCGCATATAACGTTCGTAGCCTGCTGGTTCAGGTACGTGTCGTCAGCAAGTCAATCTTGGAAGCTACTTACCACCCAGACAGAACTATTTTACAGATAAGACATTGGATTTATGTGGAGGCGATGCTTTGGGAAAAGTGTCATTCCAAATATTATCAATGATGAACTGTTTCCGATTGATCGAAATGTAAAATTCCGATGCTGTGGCCGAAAGCGTTTGTACGCATTCGATTGACAATAACGTTTCAATATTATTGAAGAATAATTTTTAATACAAAAACTCACGTCTTGTACGGAGAGAATTCTCGTGGGTTGAATGCTGTCGCTTCTGGAGTGGGGTCGATGATGAAGAGACTCGACGGTCTCATCTCGCGAACACACACCCCTGTACCATGGCAATCCATTTGAACTCCTTCTTCTGTTACGATATTTTCTCCATGCGTGTCTAATATGGCCAAGAATAACAACAAGAAAAAACATTTTTAGCGAGCTGTTGTCATTGGTTGGCCCATAAAAATATTCAACAATTTTGGGGATTTGTAAATCTTGATTATTTCTGAGAAAACAGGGAGATAATGCCCAGAAAACGAGACTAATAATTAATACAGTTTAACCAATTCATTGACCAATTATCATTTCTGTAGAATATGTTCGTTAGCTGGAAGTTAGCGAGTGAAGTCAAAGCCGTAGCTAGTAAGCCAAGAGCTTAACAAACTTTGACTTCACACTTATCTTCCCACTATAAGCTCGGTATGAATTAATAAGACCCAACTACGAATCCTTATTGGTCCTCTTACATCCTTAAGATGTTTAGAAGTCTTGCTTGCAACTTTTGCATCTTCTAACTCTAGGTTAATTTTGCTAATTAGCCTTAACAAGCAAATAGAGCTTAAGCATTGATTTTTAAAGTTGTCATTATCGATTTTTAAAGCTGAAATGATGCAGAACTCACCTTACGCCGAATCCAATGGCCAGGGCGACGATCAGGGGAAGAAGCGTCGAGATGCAGGCGAGAAAAACCGTTTGCATATCGGAGAACGCAGCAAGTATACCTGAACGGAAAAAAAAGAAAGAAGAATAAAGGAAAAAAAGAATGTATGTATTACGTCCATATGGGAGAGACACACATACATCTACACAAATGACCTCTTTGTCCAAGAACGTGATGAAAATTTCTGAGCACGGTGACTACGTGTAAGATAACAAATGGTGTGTGCACACGTAGCTCTTATACAATACATGGTTCGGTTGTACGTAAGGGTGGAAAATCTCGTGTAAGCCTCATCGAGAGCTTAGGTCGCATACACAGAGATTGCCGCGGTGACCCGTAAAATATACTTGCTTGCGCAGCACGAAATTCAAGCACGGATACACCTGTATATAGAGAGAGAGATTGTACAGCTAGTGAAGAACACGCAGGTCATGGAAAAGAGAGCAGACAAGAAATAAACGAAAGTAACAAGCTCGCAGAGGTTTTACAGAGAAAGTGAGCTTTGACGCTAGCAACCAACAGCCACGCAAAAGCTTCAATCCAAATATACAATCCCTGGTTGGCGATGGTGTCGGTTAGCCCAACACATTCAGCCCTACATCAAGTTTGGGCGTAAAAACTTTCGTATATCCTATATACGACCCTTACTAACTTTGGTGCGGTCTCTTTTGGTAATAACTTGATAAGTTTATACTCCATCTATCGGAGTTTTATGTTAATAAAAACTTGGCCCAAAGTCCTCAAACATTCCTCATCCCTGTCGGGTCAATCGTTTTCGTAAGTTCTATAATAATTAATCGAATACCGGAATTCTATGCAATGTCTGAAGAATTTCTATTCGAACATAGTACGCGAGTTAGACAGAAGTTGGTTAATTAACTCGGGCTAAAATATTCGTGGTATTGTGGTAAAATAAAAAAAAATTTGACCATCGGACAATGTAATATAGATATAAATATATTTATATACATATTCTGCCAGTCTGCCACTCTGTCCATCCACGCGTTGATCCCCTGTAAGCTTCACAAGAGGGTGGCAAGTGGACACAAGGATATGCGCGAACGTGAGTTGAAATGAGGGGAGGGCAATTAGCACTGCCATGTTTATCGTTGTAATGCAATATCCCAGTTGCCAGGATGACCCTAACCGACATTGAACCGTTGACGACAGACGTCAAGTGCGTCAGCTTGCGGTAAAGCCCGCCGTCAACTGTCCAAACGGTCTGTGGTACTTTATGACCATCACCGATACGTAAACCACGATCTCGTGGTTCGTCTCTTTCCCTGTTATGTAAATCGACATTCTATAGTATCCTTCATGTTATACTTGATTGCCAAACTATTAGTTGTTTTTTTTTTTTATTTTGTTTTATAACTGAGAATTCGAATGGAAAATAAGACCTTATGAAAAAATTGCGTCAAAGAACTATCGTCGTAGGAAATAACAAACACCACTTACACTAATCCACCTTCAATCTTCGGGCACGGCATTGTTTGTTAAAACCCCTATACAAGCCTGCGTTTTTTTTTCATCCTTTATCCATGCCAGGTACCATAGATTCCTCCGAGATCACAGTAGTAGATTTTCGTGTTCCAAGGAAATTGCGAGTGGGTCGAAGTGGAATGTGTGATCTCAAGGAGAAGAAGAAGGAAAAAAAGAAACATAGAGGTAAGGAGAAAAAAAACTGCCGAAAGGTTTTTTCCCCTGAGAAGTGAACGACTAGTCGACGAGAATAGTGATTTGCAGAGAAAAGAAGAGAAAGAGATAGATAGGAAAATAGAGAGAATGAGAGAGAGAGAGAAAGAGAAGTTTTCGTCTGTATAAGAAGAGAACAGATGATAAAGTGACAAAGCAATCGAAAGAGAAGGGTTCGTCTGAAAACGACAACGAGACGCTTTTCCATCTCCAGCCAGAGTCAGATGAGAAAAAGGCTGTTTCGAGAGAAGAGACGAAATAACGGTGAGTCTCATATACTTCAATCTATACGAGAATTTCTCGTGTATACGAGAGCTATGCGGCCAATATGAAGAAAGAGTCGGTGACGAGCCAGGATTTATCCTTAGATTCCATGAGGTCGAAGTCAATTGTGGAATACGCGTGGAAAACAGCGGACTTCCGCTGCAGACTTTTTGCCAGGAGGTATATGAGAAACTAACCACCGTTTTGATCAAATATAAGACCATCCGAGGTAGTGAATATTTGCATAGAAAGAGGTTTATGTGCTGAGAAAAAAGGAGGCAATTTAAATATTTTCTACCACAGCATAAATGCCCGCGAGTTCTTCTAAACTTTCTTTTTTTCTTTATATTACCTTGAGTGATAAACGAGTTTTGGCCTATCGCAAAATGTTACAATTTCCACGGGAAAAAAAAACGATAAAATCGTGCGTCAATAAATCAACTGGCATTTATTTTACGAGGGATCCATATAACCACGGATTGACCCTGATCTGATCGGGCCAGAGGCGTTCAATTTCAGATCAATCTCATGGTGAAATGAGCCAGCAGTCAATAACGGGAAGGATGATTGGAGGAAATCTCAGAGGTCAGGATACATGGTCGAACAACGATATACTCGTAAGCTCGCGTGTCCAGGGTCCATATACAGCAGAAATTCGTGTCTCTGGAAGCGAGACGACTCCTTCTATCTCATGGATGCAACGAGAAGACGTCAAGCTTATACGAGCGTATTCGCCGAGACATGACGATGTGCCGGGATCCAGCAGATGGTACTAGAGACGGCATTCTCGTTGAGATCATAATCAAGCTACAGAAGATCACAAAGTCGTACGTAACCCAAGCTCAATAAGGTTCTCGAGTTGGAATCAACTTGCTGCTGATACGAGCCAACGACCAAATGCTTCGTGATTTTGCTCTGTACTTGAACTTCGACGACGAAAAGACCATTGGATTCTTCGTTGATTATTTCCATATAAAAGAGAGAATACACACTTCTATCAAGTTGAAAGAAGGTTTGCGATAAATCTTTGATTTATAAAGCGTTGATGTTAAATTGAATGAATCTTAAAATAAAACACACGAAACTTACGTCTGCGAGTGCTTCTCATTTAGAATGAAATTCTTCGAACGATGAATCGCGATAGAATTTTAGCTCGCCAGTCTGATAATGAGCTCCATATCTCGTATAATACTAGAAAATAAAATGTACTGCAATCTCGTGAACAAGACAATTAAGGGAAAAAAGCATTTATCGGGAAAACTCGACGAAGAAAGGTGGAGGTGCGATGAAATTGAGATTTCACGAAGCAAGGAGCCAATCGAGGAAAATGGCAGCTCGAAACGATATTCGGAAGATATTAAACGGTGGAGTCGTTGACCCGAGTATCAATGTACGTTTAGCTCTCGTTGATTGTCATTTATCTATATATATACTATCGGAATATACATGGACAATTGCCTGATCCAATTAAGCACCAATTATGCGATATCGCTGCAGCTCTCCAGCACTCTATCTCTCTTTACTATGACAACTACTCTATTTGCTTTGGTTGTTATACCTCTTTCGTCGAGGTGAACAGCAACGACCAGGATAATGTATTCATCCAGGCGAGAAATTCATCGGGGATGCTCGTATCGTGTGAAATATTGATTTTGGAATTTTACGAATTCACGTATATTTTTTTTTTTTTTTTTCATATATACAATGAAAAAAAGTGATCTAACGATCAATCGATGAGAACTCACTCAATATACTCTTTACTTTTCACTTGGATTGACAGTCGTTTATGATCAAAAACTTTGACTGAAGCATATATTCAGTTATGAATATCGGAATTCGCTTGGTGTCAAGTTCTGCTTCACTCAACTCGTGACCTTGTGTCAATTTTTTTTCTTTCTTGGAAATTTCCACAGCAAAGATAACATTATCGCGAGGAACGTCTTATATCATCCATGTTATCATTGATATTTCTCGAATTACATAAGATTCTTTTTCGCGCCGTTTACAAAAATGGCTGCGTCGTTTCAAGCAAACTTTTCCTACATCGAAGTTTGCTCCTCGTCCTTATTTCCCTTACCACTTCGTGCTTCAAGCTAATGCATTCTCTCTCTCTCTCTCTTTTTCTTTTGGTTCGCCCTTAGTCGCTCCTCGCTGTCCTTGGATTTTTCCTGATACGTGCGGTAATAGTTGTGAAAGTTTTCCCGCAGGATTTACTCTTTGGCACTAAAGATAGATTGCATTATCATAAATCTCGTTAGAGCCTTCCTGCGTTACACTCCTATATATATATCTTTTACCCCATAGCGAGGACACCTCTTCACCCTTCCGGACTTTGCTCTTAAAATGCGTCGAGTATTTGCTTGGATAGGTATTTTTCGTGGACCATCTTTCGTTAAAAATACGATGGAGCGAGAGCAGGTCTCGCACGCGTTCATGCATCGAGAAAAACGATAGTTTGCGGATGAAACTATATCGCTGATCGATGAGTTTTACATGCATATATGCATATAGAACATATAGCAAAGCCCATAAAACTTGTCACCTTTATGGGTTTACTTTCCATAAGATGTCGAGACGCATAATCTAATATTGGAAACGTAGAAAAATTGAATGACTTTGAAAAAAAAAATGTTTCATATTCACGATATCTTTCCTACATTGCCAAAAATCATTGATCAAAGACAAGATTTAAATCCATACTGATGAAAAAAAATTGATAAATGAAATTTACCAGAAGTATTTTAACTGACCGCTAAAGTTTGCGGATGCTGGTAAAAAAAAAGAGAGAGAAAGAAAACACGAGTGATAGAGCACAGTGGCGACACACGGGCGAGGCCACAAGCGCAAGTCGACTCTTGTACAGGGGCGAGTGGCCTTGCACTCTAGAGAGCACAGTCGTTTCAACGAGTATATAGTAGTGGTAACGGCAAGGATTGCACAAACGCGCCAGCAGAGGATTCGTATATATGCCTCGCGTTATCGACCCAGTCGCGGCTGCCAGGCGTAACCGCAAGGCTCTCTTGTCGCGGTGTGCTTTTAGTATGCTAGTGGAGTAACCAACGAGCGGTCAGACGAGAATGAAGATGCTCGAAAGATTTGATCTTGCGCGCAACAGCAGAGCCAAATGACCGCAGCATGAGATACCCCCCAGATGTTGATGATATTATTGACAATATTTGTGAAACATGATAATGAGTTGAGGAAAAAAAAACGAAGAGAAGAAGGGGTTGTAGAACTTCATCGATTCAATTATATCGTAATATTAATAGAGCGAAATTATAATGGAAAAATGTTTAACCCAAGTCATTCACGAAGGGCTAAAACGATCATAACATCAATTCTGGGAAAAAAATTTAAAGGAAACGTCATCAAATCGAAAAAGTGTTCAAAAAGTCGTGATCAAAGCCGCAGTTTGGTTTAAACAGTTGAAATAAAAGGCTGGATAATAATAATAAGCTTCAAAATTGTATTTTTTTTCATGTGTGATCAATCGTAATAAATATGGGAAGATGAATTACGATGATGATCTACATTTTCCCTAACTTATTTTTATCTATTTCGATCGTTTATATTCACTTTATAATTTACGATACTATAAAAAAAATCGATTTGCTTAGGTAAAAAGATAAAGATAAGATTATGAAGAAGATGTTAATGATGACTCGGATTTTTTTTTAATTCAACAAAAAGTTTGTGTGGCTTGAGAAAATGAAAGAACAGAATAACCAGTTAAAACATTGAGAGGAAAATTTTATGTTTAAACTTGAATATCCCAACTTGACATATAGGCACGTGAAACGTGTGTGCACATCCATTTAATAACTTCATTCCTCAAGGAACGACTGTTGAATATTTATCTAAGAGCGTCTCTCGAGCATGGCATTAACGCCATCTTGAGGATCACCGCGATTCTATGAGAGGTGAAGAGAATGCTGTAATGATTTTAGAGAAAAAAAAAATGTTTGAAATGTGCTCTTTGCTCTCGCATAAAATAAGATTTCCATTAAATTTCAGCTCGAATAAACAACTAAAATTCATTTTTAAGACGTTCCTCAGCATTTTTTCAAAATTATCTTGAATCTGAGTGATCCCCATGTAAGTAACGTGAAAATGTCTATAAGTGTATGTGACAAGGATAAAAATTGAATCATTGAGTTTTCAATGCTAAACTGTAATTGTTGACTTGGGGCGGTTTTTTTTTTATGTTTATTGTTATTGTGACTATCGCCCGAAAACGTTTACAAAACGTTTAAAGGAGCGCGGGGTATTTCGTGCTCTGTTGGCAAAAGAAAGGCAATTTCTGGTACAAGGGTCCAAGCGGCTACTATATATTTTATCGTAAACGAAAAGAGGATTGTGTTCCAATTCACGTGATCCTTTCGAGAGGGTGCGACGCGTTGAAACTTTCGTGGACGATTCGAGGGAAACGAAAAACGAGAACTGTCGTGTGTGTGTGTGTACGCGGGGGTAAAGCATATAGACTTCACAGTGGCCCTTGATGAAAGCCGGACCTTTAGAGAGAACGGGAATTTGATCGGAACCGATAAATCGAGTCCGGGATACGTGTGAGCCTTGGTGCATCGATCTGTGAAAATTTTTTGCTTTCTATTTCCCGATTTCCAAGAACTTTGAGCAAAATTCATTTTTTTCTATTTTGCTCCACGTTGCATATGCCTTATACGAGGATAAAATCATGATAAAATTTCACAGAACTCCACTCTCGGCTGTCCCTGCAGAAATTCAGCATCCATATTATTATTTACACCCTGCATATTTCAAATATCTCTCTCTCTCTCTCTCTCTTCCTTTTCACTCGTTCGCGTATATCTTTTTTTACATAAAAATTTTGAAAATGACTTTAAATAAATGAAAACATGCGTTCGTCCGTCGTGAATATTTTACTGGAAGCATGAATTTCGAAAGCCCAAAACCCTCTACGTCTCTCGTCCGTGAAAAAAAGACGAAAGAAAATGGAAGAAAAAGCTTCGCTGGTTTCCCGGTCAAATGTTCCCCCATTACGGATTATCGCTCGTTGTTTGTACTCTCCCCCGTTAATTTTATTTATATACATACATACACACACACCCACACATATACATATATATGTACAATATAGATTACTCACTGTATTCGATCTCGTCCTGTTCAACGAGATAACCCGTGGAATTGTAGACGTGCTGGTCGGGCTTAGTCGTGGTCGTAACCACGGGGCTGGTTAAGGCCATGGACGGATTAGCCGGAATAGTCACGGTATCGGTAATCGCGACCGCAAGCAGGGTAGGTGGCGAGGGCGACGGGATCGACGAATGTCGGCTCGATCTACCATCGATCGATGAATCTGTCGGGGATATACTGGCCGCCCCCGCGGTCACGGCCGCTATACTAGCGGTCGTCGTCAGATTCGTGATAATTCGTCGTAACATTTTATTCCCCGAACTTCTCTCGATACGCTTCATTTTATATCGTTGTTTTTTAAACTCGTCGTACTATTTTTCTTTCCCCCCCCCCAACGTTAATACAATCACTGAAATAACAAAATGTCTATCATTTTTCGCGCAATCACCATGAGCTCTTTCGTTAAATCACATATTGATCGATGCTTCTTTTTCACGAACTATATAGACAATCATCGATAACGAAACGATCGCGTTCACTGTAATACGTGAAACAAAAAAAAATTTACACGATTTTCTCGATTTTATGCACTGTCACGCTTGGACGAATTAGGCTTTGGTGTTTATGGTGTTTTTTTTTTGTTTTTTTTTCGTTTATTGTAATAGCGGAGCTTGTCCGTTAATTCTGTTGAGTTCCGATCAGCTCATTCTTGTCAGCCTGAAACACAAATATAACAGTAATTAGGATTCGATGCACGTTTAATATATACTACTTTATAATTTATAGTTAAATATTGGCTCAAGTTTTCAAATGTAAATGTAAATTAGCCGAAATTAGTGTATACGTCCGATAAGGTTAATTTAATACAGTTTTGTTTCATCGTGAATAATTGGGCAAATGGTATTAAATAGATGGCAATAACGAAAATTTTATGTCGATATAGGAACATTGAAGGTTAAACAAATGCAAATACGCTCGTTACGATTGTCAGTTGAATATATATGGAGCCGCTCGAATACACAGGCATTGCACTTCAATGCAGTTTATTGTAGTTGTATTGTAGTGCCTGAACTTGATTGGAAACTAAAATATATCAAAGTTCGAATCTCGCGTAGAGACCAATCGGCGTTTGCTCCATGAAAGTTTGACAGATTGTGCATTGCCGAGGATACAGCGTCAGGCTGCCGCTCGTCGAAGGGAGTCGATTAATTGGTACACAAATAGTACCCATCAGGCAGCAACAGCAGCTATGCAAACAGCGTTAGGAAGCGGCATGAAGATTGATCACCCAAGCCGTCTCTCGTCAAGATATCGGGCCAATATAGCCCGATCACCACCGCCGAGAGCGACATTGATTACTAATGGGTGGGCCGAGCCCATTTTCACCTGGTATACAACCGGAAATGGACGAAATATTGAAACTTTTAGGATCGAATTATATTGAGTTGCTCGAGCAAGTTTGATCGCTTTCATACTGAAAGAGATGCTAGAAATAGAATCTAATTAATTATGTGATTCTGCGTTGGGAGAATTCATCATAAAAGAATGTATTAAAAATTCCTTAATTAGAAGCTGCGCTTTCGGAAGTTTATTTCATTTGAAACAATCAGCAGTTTGAATTTAATTTTTATTTTCAACTACTGATCACAAGTATTTTACTCTTTATTGTTTTGTTTATACGAAGAAAAGCAAGGAGTTAATTTCGTGCAGTATGATTTTACTCAGCAATTAGCAATTTATCTTTGGGAAACAAACTTGTCTCTCCTCCTTCTCTTCTCATTATCTCTTGCTATTTTACTCAGTGCGCGTATATATGAGTTATACGGAAATACATATATAAATATTTTCCCTCTGATATTGTGGACTTTTAGTTTCTCTTCGAGGCTTCGTACGCGGGTCCTCTACAATTTCTCTCTCTCTCCCTCTCTCTCTCTCTATGTTTCTTTCTCTCTCTCATACGCTGCCAGTAATTTTCTCGTTTTCATGGATTTATTAGATTCGCATACCGCAGTGTTTTCGTCTCTGGATTTATTAGAGGCTCCAACAATTTTAGGGAAATATGCAAATAATATCGAATTTCTAAATAATCCGCAGAATCGATATAATTGGTACATTCGTAATACGAGACCAGGTCTGATGAGTTTTACATAATTCGTAAAAAAAATCCTGGTTTATGAATCATTTCATGTTCTGGAAATAATAATAATAATAATGAAAAGTATATTGGCACGGCTCGAATCGAGACTGATATAATTTGAAAAAGACGGCGCGATATGCCAAGGGATGCTTGCTTCTAACCGTAAATCGGATTGAAATTAATATCCGGCCGTTAAGGGGATGGGGTTGAAGGGTACTTTGGCCTTGCGCGCTTATGAAACGAAGAAGGAACACTTGGGATCGACCAAGCTCTCGGCATCCGTAGAGATGACGGAAACTCGAAAGCCAAGAAAAAGAAATGCCACGACCACGCCCCGGTTTCAAGTTTGTCATTATATGCGCAACGAACTTTTATAAAACTAGGGAAAGAATAAAGAATATGATAAAACTACGAATTTGGAATTAAAAATGAAAAATAAAACCAAAATTTCCATATCCAAAATAGCAATGTTCTCTTTAAAAAATGTTGATATCTCTTGCGTTTAAATGCTCCTGCTTTTGAATGGATATACATGTAATTTGAACAACAGGTCCCCGGAGTTCGCTTTTATGCTTACGCGGTATGCAATTGTGATAACGAGTGTCATAGAGATTTCGAGCGTAAATATAGATCAAATGCATGCTACAACATCCAAATGACACTTGGTCCGGAAAATCCACGTTAAATATCGTTTGACCTCTACCCTCAACGATATGATCATTTGACCTCGTCGTATCAAGCTCGTCATACACAAATTTCAATATATTTGTGTATACGACAAAAGCTCTCCTCTATATGCATTCTATGGAGTAAAGAAACCGATCGACAATTGTGCTCCATAAATGCATAGTGCGAGTGACAACCGATGAAATTGATCGGTGGGGAGCGACTCCACAGTTTTCCATACGCGTGCACATATACCAATCACTTTGGGGGTTCACGAACAATGCGGATTTGCTGGTAATACAGCCCGATATGCCTCCTGGCACAAATTTCATATAATTGCAATAAAAACGAAGCGCTTTTGATACGAGCTCGATCGACTGTTTTATACACGAAAGATAACGATTTTAAAATTGGAAAAAAAAAGCAGAAATAAATACGCATTTGTTTGATAAAGTGTCGCATTTTTGTTTTCTTTCTCCACGGTTTAATTTGTAATTACAAAAATATAAGGATATATATATATAAGAAAAAAGGAACATTGGACGATTTGAGGAGGATTGGAATTTTATTATTCAAGCGAAAGATCCCTCGGGGATGAACAAGGATGAATTGTTTCGGTGTCTAAGTTACTGGGGTACATAGTATTGTATCGGTTTTTCATTACCGAGTCTCGGGTTCATCTCCTTCATACCCTTGTAACACTCGATCGAGAAATCTTCTGTTTCTCATCTCTCTGTCTCTCTCTCCCTCTCTCTTTCTTTCTCTCTGGGTGCCGCTGGCTACTCATCGCAATTCAGTACATTTTCTTCTCGAGTACCCGAGGGAATAGCGTTGTGCGTACGCCTCCTTCTATACTTCACGATACTCATGAACGGATAACTAATATTAACTTCGTCTATATAGTAACGTCGATATTTTCGCCTCTTGTGTCCTTTCAATATTATTATTTTCTTTTGTATGAAACTGAATTTCTTCGAGATTTATTAAAAAATCGAGGCAATATTATATCTATATCGATATTACATTTTGTGCTCTCTGTGAGAGCGCGAAGGAGAAAAAAAATGCTTGTACGCGGATATGTTTATCGTCATGAGGGATGAAGGAGCAAACGGGAACGATAAAAGCACGGATATTTTGTTCGTTCCAGTAGAGGAGAGCCTCGAATACTCTGCGTATTACTTGCTGATGGTATAGTGATGCCGCCTGCTGGAATACAACCGTGCGTTAATAGGAGTTTACGGTGACAAAATGGGATACGCGTCGAGCGTTTGCCATTTAATTTGCCATTGTCACTGTTTCCCCGAGTATATTTGCCCTCTACAACCTCTCTACTAATATATATATACCGCATGGAAAATAAATTGCCATAGTTATCAACTTTACCGCGTTTGTCTCGGCGCGTGGAAAATTAATTCGTCGTACAATATATATATATCGTTATACGTTTTGTTTGAAAATGTTGTTTGCTCCGCACTTTTTGTCTCTCTTTTATTGCTCAACTCCTTGGGATAACACGCAACAATCGTTTTTATTTTTCATCCCCTCGCTCTCCAAGTCCATCCTCATCTCTCACAGAATTCTTCCGCCCTCAGATATCCCCGCGGAAAATAATTTCATTCCTAAAGAATTTTTCCTACCACAAGGCAGGAATGCTTGTTTCATTAATAATTGGCTGAATAACATCCAACGTTCTAAATTCTCTGCTTTGTGCTTGTATTATGCATGCATAATAAATCAAGCGTATGCAGAATGATTAATTATTCAGACGCGCTTTTGTCGTTTCGCATTAAATAGACGGAACTATAACATCAAAGTTCTTCCTGGTTTATGATATTATGAAAAGTTTGTCAGTATAGAAATATATATGTATATGTATATTTTAATCATTCTCCCGATGTACTGAGAGCTTTTTCACGGGAATTCACTTCTTCTTTCTCCACCTCTTCCACCCACATACACACACACACAGACCTATATATATTTTCTCTATTTCGTTTTTTTAGAAAACGGTGAACACAGACCGGGAATTGAGGAAGGAACGTTGGGAAGGGTTCAACACGAAAGTGCTGAGCCAAAAATCTCTCTTATCGCGTACGGGATTGTGTTGAAAAAAAAAAAAAAACGAACTTTTTGAATGCGCCAAACAGCCATGAAGTATATATACGTACAACAAAACGAAAGGAAACTCCAGTTGGGATTTTGTTTCTTCTTTTTTTCAAACGAAAAGTTTAGCACAGTTTTTTTTTTCTCTGGGAACCACCCAATCAGAAATGCGTCGTTTATATTGGGATGAAAAAAGAAATGTTAAGTTAAAAAAAAAAAACTTTAAAATCGCTCGGAAAACTTGTTTTGTAATAATTAAATGTTAATATTGTCAAATAAAAATTATTTCAAACTATTTTTCTACGTTTTTCACGTATTTTTATATTGCTTTAGTATCAAGTATATAAAATAAAGGGGTTCGGGAAAATCACCATAATTGAACGTCTCGGCGAAGTCGGTAAGTGCCTGGGTAAAATGGCGCACCAACGGTATTAATTATAAACTTTTCCGTTGACGTCGTTGAAAGAACTTGGTAAGGTCATCGGGACGCGACATTAATTTCTATTCCCTCGTCATTTTGCATTTCAGGACTTCGTTTCACCGCATAGAATGTCAGCGCCGGGTTTATAACGTGCTTGAATTTTCTCGAATTTCTATTAATTACGATAAATATGAATCTTCTTGGAGAGACATCAAATTTTTATAATTCCCAGTCAATCGATATTTCACTAATGAATTTCGGGTTTAATTCACAATTTAATTGATGTAGGAATATTTTAATTATGGAAAATTCATTCGAACGGTACATGTTATCATTGTTAATTAAATGTATTTCATTTATTCAATATGTACGCGTTTATTTGTGCAGAAGTTAATAGAAATTTTATCATGAGTATTATCAAAAGTATTTTTCATCGAGAGCTCGCTCTCGACAATTAGCTGTGCGAGAATATTCTTCCCTCATCCACGTGAGACCTCAATCTGTTACAATTAACTCTCCAACGATCTAACAGTTGTTTCCCAGCCGCATACCAAACAATAACCCCCGACCCTTATACTGGCTCCTCTCTTCTATTTTCCTCACACTCTCGCTCCCTTTATCTCACGAGAAAGAAAAAAAAATCTCATTCCCTCTTCCATTTTCGCGACTGTACGACGATGAGCATGACCTTATTTCGCAGCTCACTCGTCGCTTTTTTTTCACCCGCGTTTTCTTCCAGCTAATCAATTACAATTTGTTGGTGTCGACAAAAAAAAAGAGTAAATTACAATGCGCGTGTAGTTCACCATCATCCAAAGAATTGTTTTTCGACCCGTTTATTTTTCTGCTTCAATGATAACAATGGGAGATATAATGAAAGAGGATGGAAAAATGAAAACGATTTCAGTTGTGGCAGATTAACTGTGAAGTGTATTATAATTATAATCGAATATATAAATAACTGTAGGTGAAGATAAATTGGGTAAAAACGTACGTTTTTCATAAATAAACTCGATAATCAATCTTACGAAACACCAAACGAAATTGATATTGGGGAGCTCGAATGAATTTGTTTTCCTGTCAAATCTAGTGTGATCAATATGGACGACGATATTCTCTCTTTTTTTTTCCTTCGGCGAGAAAAAGCGGAAATCAACCCCTCGACCTTCGGTGATATATTTTCGCTTCCAGAGCAAAAGGGTCGGCGAAGCAAATCACGAGGCAGAGCTGCGTTCCTGCCTGTGATTGAGACGTCAGCGAGAGAGATTCTGATGCTTTTGCTCAGCTCGGAATATATAGATGCACGTACACATAAACACGCATACATGTCAGGATAGTGTGAGAAACTCCCTATGAAATACGAGACTCGAAAATCAAGTTGACTATAACGCAGGAGAATCGCGTGAAAAGGGCATTCCTCTAACGGGGCGGATTGCGTGCTCCGATTCTTGAAAAAAAAAAAAACGGAAAACAAGTATGAAAATTCCGTGCGAATACGTCGTACTATACGTGCAGAAATATTGAAGCTGAGCTCGCATTGCGCTCTCAAAATAACGAAATTCTTACGTAGATTCAATGCAAGCATATTGTCAAAAGCGAATAAAAGTGGAAAAAAATAATTCAATACATTGAAAAGGTTCCGGATGGTTTTATAAAATGAAGCCATATTATTGAAAAAATAATATTGTATTTTATATATTTTTAAAACAATTACTGCAAAATTTCAA
>JABMBV010012420.1:0-17721 GCA_018906735.1 Mesochorus sp. PSUC_FEM 10030011
AACAACAACAACAACAACAGCAACAACAACAACAACAACAACAACAACAACAACAACAACAACAACAACAACAGCAGCAGCAGCAGCAACAACATCAACACCTTCATCAACACCATCATCATCACCATTATCCGAATCAAGTGATCTCGATCGCCAATGAAAATCATACGAAAACTCTTAATAATCTGAACGTACCGCAACAGGCGACTTCCAACCAGGCCAGCCTCAATCTTGGCCTCGGTCTTGGCTCCCTCGGTCTCGGCGGCGGCCTCAAAGTCGAGTTGGGTGATCACGAGGTTTTCGCATCGCTCGATCCTGCGGAACACGACTTCGGCAACGTCCTCAATAACTTACCGGCCGACGCTTTCAATGATATATTCATTGGTGAGCTGGTCCCAAAAATGCATATTTTATCAGCCCTTTTCTTTCATCTTATTCTTTTGAAATGTTTAATTAACAATTATTTTCGCCAAAATCAACATTTCAGGTTATTTGCTGGTTTAAAAAAAACACACACATTTTTAAAATTCTCAGAGAGCCGAAACGGCGAGTACGAGCCTTCGAGAGAGGAGGAGGAAGAATTGGAACGTGCTCTGGAAGCAGTCGACAAAGACGTCAGAAATTTGGAACGTATGGGACAGACCCACGGTTTGTTAGAGCCGGCTCTACTTGCCCAGTTAATGTCGGACATTGCCTCGTAGCCCCCCACCGACACGACCAAGCCGGATTAATAATTGTTCATGCGGCAGAGCAGGGAGAAGAATAACTGGCGCGTGTTTCGCGTAATAGTAGATGAAACAAGAAGAAAAAACAAATATATTAAAAGTATGTGAATGTGCGCTGGTCAATGTCAAACACTGTATTAACTGTAACGCTGTATAGAAATTGTTTGAGATGAGTGGCTATTCGGTTCAAACGAAGCAAATGTTTCGACAAGGAAAACGAGAAAGAGAGAGAGAGAGAGAGAGAGAGAGAAAGGAAAAAAGGAAGAAAATAGCGAAAGCAAGAAAAAAAATGGAAAAAAAAGAAGAAAAAGGGAAAAAACACGTATAGCAGAAGTGATTAGTTATACATAGAGAAAAGGAATAATGTCATATATAAATTGCCATATTTTTTGGCTATATGTATGTCAGAGAGTTTGTTTGCTTATAACTGCTAGATTTTAATCCTTTTCACGTATAGAAAGAAAAAAGAAGTATGAGAAACAATGAAGAAAATTGGGGGAAGCCGTACACAAGCTTGCAAAAAGTAAATTGTTCTCGTCCGCTCTAATCTGTAATGAACGCGGCTGTTGTTGTTTTTTTTCAGCCTGTACACGGCTAAACACCCACGGAACACATACACACAAACGTTCATTCACACAGCGAGAGACGCATATTGTGTAAGAAGAAGGCTAGATTATAGTTGTTAAATCGGGGGAAAAGAAACAGACACAGAGCCCAGAGAATTTCATCTCGTAAAGAGGAGGAGGAAGAGAGAGAGAAATTTACTCTGCAATTTCTATGGAGTCGTTTTAATTGTAAAAAAAGGACTAATTTTTTTGCTTTCTATTTTGATCAATCGGTGTCGTATCCCAGGCACCACATGGGACGTCCGGGAATTTTTTTCTCTTCCTCTCTCTCTCTCTCTCTCCATTGATAATACAAATTTTCATAAGTCAATTTTTTTTCTACAAAAATACGAGATTGAAAAAATAACCACCGTCGTGTGAGGCTTCAAGGACGTTCCTATATAATTTTTTTTTAACTAACAAATTGTAGAAGTTTGGTTCGCTCCAAACTAAACCATTCGTTTAATTTCACATCTGATTGTTTGAATGTCGCTTTGTACATATCGCTGTAACGATTGATATTTGTAAATTATAAACACATAATGGTAATTCCTCGCGTATATATACGCATGCCACTGCGAATTCGCGAGTTATGCAAATTTGATCACAGTGTACGTTGTATGAAAGGGATGAAAGGATAAAAAAAAAAAAGAAAAAAAAGAGTTTCGAGCGTCGAAAGTCACTCTCTCTCTTTCCCTCAAGCGTATGTTTCGTGATACAAACATACCAGAATTTACCGATTATTATATCGCATCTGTATAAAAGTTTCATTGACATTCGTAAAAGAAGTTATAAAAAGAGAAAACAAAAAAAATATGAAGAAAAAAATCTGTTGAGCATACACTGATTCGGGAGAAATGTCGTTTATTCTCTCCCGTTTACTTTTTCCATCACAAGAATAATCTCAATTGCATATATCCATTTTTTGTAAATGATTTCACGATTCATCATAAGCTCATTGATTAATTAAAATACGAAACAGTGTGACGTTGAGCAGATACGCTTGAAAAGCGAGGATAGAAATAAACAGAGGGAGAAGAAGTAAAATAATAAAAAATGGCATGTGGGCCGAAAGGTTTTTTTGGTGAGTTCGTGTTTTCAACTATCAATTATCTCTGTGCCACCGTAGAATGAAAGAAAACGAGATTCTTTTTTTTAATGACAATTAATTAAGTATACTGGCACACGAGCGATAAAGATTTATAGTTATTCTCGTATAATTTTCGAGACGAAGTAATAAAAAAGAAATCGTTTGTATTAGGCAAATATCGACTGAATCCCTTTTACTCACGCGTGCGTGTGAGCGCGCGCGCGCTTGGGTGAATATTAAATTTGTCACGGGCAAAATGAATTATATGATGAGAAAATAATGAGAATTCAACAGAAAAAAAACACGATATATTATTATTGAAATTTCAGTAAACATACTTACACACATACACGAACACACTCCATATACACACGCCCCATATTGGGGATTAGAGTTATATCTTTCTATTTGTGCTAACGTCTTTAATTGTTATTACTATATACTGTTAATGGTAGTTAGTCAGTTATACGATTATACACGAAGGAAAAAAAAAGATGTGCCCCAAGTTTTTAGATGAATTGTAAGCCACGAAAATCGTGGAGAATACCAACCAAGGAACGTCCGCTGTTCCCTCATGTAATATGTGTATATATAAATATATATGCGTATATACATGATAAATATATGTATACACATATACATATATTTATATATCTGTATGTGTATGGCCCTTGTAACATATTATCAGTACTATTCTCGATTAGGCAGTAATAATTACAATAAGCATATTTTTTACATTGCCTCGTAGTGCTCTCTGTTGTATATTTGTCCCTCTACGAATACTTACAAATCCTCTTCGCAAGATGAAAAAAAAAAAAAAACGAAAAACCAATCGTGCTTTGTCATACATAACTGTACTCACGATTTTTTTTTTCATCTCTACACGCTTAGCATTAGTTGAATGATATGTTCATATCTTTTTGTTATATTTCGTTTTCTTCTACCGAGTAATATGTCAATTATTCAAAAATAGTAGCAATTGAAACGGTATCAGCATATCTGTCGTTCTGTCGTCTCAGCACACGCGATATCCATTTTTTTCTCGCATTTTCACGATTTTCGTTGTGTCCACTGTCTCTCCCTCGGATTATCTCCATTGGAAAGATATCAAGAATTTCAGGATTTTTTCCATAACCCGGCATTCTCGTGCCACTTCGATCAGGTTGCTTATAAATGCAAATTATACGTAAATTGACATTATTTTTGAAATACAAATATCGAACTCAGGTATGAGGTACTTTACATCAATAAAATATATTTATTTATAAATATATTTTGTCAAAACACCCGAAAATTGTTTCATGTGTAAAATTCTCCATACCTGTTAAAGGGGCTGAATAATAAAAACGTTAATTTTGTTTCTCATTCAAGCTTTTGCTATTCTTGACGAATAACAATAGTTTACTATGATAAAAACGAATTTAAGCATACTTTTTTTTTCAACCCTTTTGATAATGATATCAAATAATGTACCATGCTTCTGAGGATTTTTTCGGCCAATGAACTTTTACGTTTTTCCCATTTGTCTTTTTCATCCTCGGGCTCTTCAATCGATTCTTCGCTACCGGATGGCATAAGCATAATATCAAAATCTTGACGTGATTTTCCGAGTATGCCAACTTTTATACCCAGTTCAGGCAACTTTTCCTCAGGAGCGAGAAGCGCGTTCTCCAAGTAAATAATACGCGGATCTTTTGACTCAGCGGCAATTAATCCTGCAATATTTTATTAATATGAAATTCGAAAAACATTGTCATAAACACAATGCCAATTTGTAACTATTTTCAATAGCATTTTATCTGATACCTAGAGATAGAACACGGTAGTCACAATCTTCGTACAATATTTGATACGGTAATGGAGAATTTACAACAACTTTTGTTCTCCTTAACATCTTTGGACCATGCAATATTCTCAATTCATCTTCGAGCATAAATTTGTTAACGACTCCACCGCTCTTACGATCAGCCGTGTTGAATTCATCGGTACGAAACAACCTGTGCATCTCAACTTCTGTGAAAAAATAAATAAATAACGCGACGACCCGTGTTTTTACGACACGAAAATTTAAGGAAGTAGTTGCGGCATAAACATAATCCTATGTATAAAGTAAAGGGAAAATCATCAGATTTTCTTGAGGGTCATATAATGTGCAAAATATTTGAGAATTCATCACCACCTAATAATTGAGATATTCAATGTTTAAAATAGCAATTTTAACATACGATCGAATGAGAAGTTACGAAAAATGACGATTTAAATATTTAATATTTCCTCAATGTTGGGGTAAACTTATTTTTAGGTTCATGCAACTACATCCTTAAGGAGGTTCCGGATGGTTTTACAAAATAAAACCATATTGAAAATTTAATATTGAATTCTACATATTTTTAAAAATTTTCTAATTCATTGCGCATAAAAAAAGTTATTAATTTTACGAGAGCAGAGAAAAATATGGAAAAAAAAACATAAAAAATTAATAGATTGAATTAATTTTTCGCATAATATATGAAATACTTTTATCGATTTATAAAAAAAAAATCAATTTATATCATAGGAAATCATTGAATCGATCTATAAAAAACAAAACCATAATAGACCGTAGTTCTTAAAAATTATTTTATTATTGGAAAAAGAAATAGTTGAAGTCTCCTTTTTTCATCTAAATTACTGATACAATCTGATTACTTAACAATTTTAATACATTTACTTAAATATTTGAAATTCAATGCCTACTGTAAAATTCTTTAAAAAAAAATTATTATTGGGTTTTTTAGAATAAGCTGTCTTCTTAATCATTTAGAACCTCCTTAAGTCGGAAAAAAATGCAAAGAAAATGACTTGAGTTGAGAAAAAAAGTCTGTGACTAACAAATTCGTTGAATGAAGCAGCTCATAAATCGATCACGAACCAATCAAGTTGTAATATTTTCTCTGCAGAGCTATCCACACGACTCTGTGTGTCATGACGAGAAAAATTTCAAATATTCTGAGATCTTTTTCGCCCTGGGACTGAGTCGGTGTGGGTCCAGATTTTCTGCTAGCCATCATGTGATGGTACGAATAACCATTCTGGCCTCCAAGCAGCAATTCCGAATATTCACGTCCGACGACGCATCGAAGGGTTCTCATTTCTTCAGCGCGTCTTAGTCTTCCACCACCTGCCAGAGGATTCGGTGCCTTTTTTGTCGTGGCTGCACGTTTTTCCGTTATCTCTTCCCACACGTCGATGTAATATTGAAAATAAATTATGAGAGACCTCAAAAAACGATCGACGAGCGGTAAATGAAAGAAATTTACGAATTGAAGACTCATCGGACTCGTGACCAGATACATAACTAGATCTTTGATGTCCTGAAGAATCACGACGTCCGGCTCGTTAGGTGGAACTTTACGAAGATAGCGCTTTCGAAAGCTAATCTACACAAAATGAGAACAACCAATTACCAAATTCCGTGATAGCAAAGAAATCGCTTTACCTTTTGACTTGGATTTAGAGTCTCGAGAAAATTTAATATCAAATATTCATGGAGAGAACATATTCTAGATTTTCGTTCGCTCCTCAAATGCCTCGAACTTCCCTTGATAATTTCATCCTTTTGGTTGGATACTCTGATACAATCATAAATTAAATTACTTATTGAAAAAAAAAAAATGTATCTTCAAAGTTTTGAGTATTTTCTTTTCGATAAATGCCATTTACCCTGATACCGTCAGACAATCAGCTATTTCATCCCACACATAGCGCTTGTTTTCCATGATTTCTAAATTTTCCGGCATCCCATTATACCGATAATTCAACGAAATATCAAACCCGAAGAAATCTTTGTATCATAACCGAACAAAAAAAAACATGAAAACTTATGCCACGTGAATTATCAGCAGAGATATGTGAAGTTGTAGCTAATTCTCGTATTATTGATTGTACCAGTCTGTGCTGGTATCACGCAATAGCTCGTATCTATCCATATTCAACAAATAATACATTTTCCGTTCATAACGAAAAGATCGAAGGAAAGGCCTGGCTGCATCCAGATAATTTTTTTTTTCAAAACGATCCAATCACCCGAAAAATTCAATAATTTTCTTTTTCGATCGTTGTTAAATGATGAAAAATTATTTCGCTAGAAGAATGGTAAAAACCGTCGAATAATTAATTTTGGTCAATAAAAAAAAATGACAATAAAATATCCCGTGAGAATAACTGCAAGAACGAAATACTACGTAGCAATACATCGACTTTATTGATCGATTTATCTGTAAAACGTATGTACAATCTATGCAGACACCGTTTCATCTTCGTTTGTCCAGCATCTATGTGGGGTCATAGCGTCGAGAATAGGTTGATCCTCGGGAAAGATGGCGGGTTCTTTCTTCTTCCAGTAACCATTGGATGGTAATCTATCAGTTTCTACATTGGTGAAATGATGCAGCCTGCATCTAACTTTGGCCTGTTCTCTCTTGTTGATAGTCACGGTTATGTAAAATTCTTTATTCTGTTTGGAAAGATCAGGTCCAGATATCTCACGTTCCGGCATGGTTATGGCATGATCAGGTACATGTATATTGACTTTCCTGAAGGCAGCTCGTATGTGGTACTTCTGCAAGGTCCAGGGAGAATTCAGGGAAACTATGACGGTTAGCAGGTGGCTCTGGAGGATGTTCATGGTCCTGGGTGCCCACTTGGAGCTGTAGACGGGTATTTCGTTTTTGGCTTTCTCTATGATATCCTTGTAGACTTCGATGTTTTCGGGACTCGCGTAGACCGCCAAACCCGGCAGCAGAAGTTTATTGTACGCCTGATTCGGCGGCATACTAAGTTTTTCGCCCTTTATACCGACCCCAGTGACAAATGTCGTCAGGATAACATCGATAGGTTTCTGTGGCTTGACATTAGTGTTCTCTACTAACTGGTAGATGAAATGTTTATGCTTGAACATTTTTCGTTTTTCCTTAATTTTATGAAGATTTACAGGATAAGCCCGTTTAAGGATAAACGTATTCTAGAAACGAAAACGAGAAAAAAAAACTATTATTGAGGCAAAAACATTTCCGGCAAAAAAATTTTTAGGTTAAACGTCACTCTCGTAATCCTTATTTTCATAAATGTAGCTCAACTTACCCGGGTTTGTTGAGCAAACGGTCCACTCGAGGAGGCGAATACTGGTTTTATTCCTCGGCTTAAAACACCCTTTAGAAAACTTATAGAATTCATGTTTGTTTATTTCTTATTCGTATTTTTCTGTATACGACGTAGGTTAGGATTCCATTGTTAAGTTATCTGCACTTTTCACACCCACGCCGTAACGATATTTTGCGCGGCAAATTTAAAAAGGAAAACAAAGCGGTTCGATGTTGTGAGTGAATTATCTTAAGATAATGGGTAAAGTCCCCCCATTTGAGGAACCTCGTTATCTCATGACCTCGTGCGATTGTAAAATGTATGATATCAATAACTAGAACAAGTATTTTTTTTAGTGATTGAGTAAATGTGAACATCAACGTATCGATAACAAATTCAAACTTACTTAAATCCAAATATATCCACCGTACTGGGGTAATGACCATTACAGGAAAATTTTAGGCAATTACATTATATGTATTTCAGTGTCTGTACAAATGTAATTACGTGTACGAGTAATTAATTTTTTCTTCATAATCATTGATGTACTTTTGTTGTTTATGAATAAGCTTCGCTAATTAATATTTAGAATGTATTGTATAATTCAATCCCTTGGAAGGACTTGCGATGTGTCGGACACACTATGTCATATATGTATATATATATATGTATAGTATAAATATATAGAGACTATCTACGAATCGACCAGAGGGGATCGAGTTGACTCAGCGGATCAACTTTATCAGTCTTCTCTTGTGGCACCGTCGCGATCTTCGTTTGCGAGCTCGTCTGTCCCAAAGATTGCTCGCCTTAAGAAACAAAGCAAAACAACAATTTGAAATAAAAATCATAGTTGAAAAAAGAAAGTCACGAGTACGAAAGATAAAAGTAATCTGTCTCACCTTGTTGCCTCGCGATACCATGCTGAATTCCAACACCGAGATTATGTAAAAAATCATCGGATGGATGACAATGCTGAGTCTTTTTCATAGCTCGTCCCTTAGCGCCCTTCATACTCTCGAAACACTCGAAAGTTGATCTCGTTGATGAAAGTATACCACCTGATTTTTTTTTTTTTGGACAAGTACAACACGTTAATAAATGTCACAATATAAATTTACTCGTGGATAATATCAAAATAACTCTTGCTTTGTGCAAATGTAGTAAGCCAGCGGTAGAGCAAAAATGATGTTCAAGAGAAAAATATAAACGATATTGTATTTAAATCGCAAAATCATAACGGAAGAAAAATATAATCCGTTTGTTAATACAAAAAGAAGAAAAATAAATAGATAATTTCGCTCTAGGGTCGATTTAAAAATTGCACCAAGCGAGAATTACTTTCGCTCTGATATCACCTGATTCTCGGTTTGCGCAGCATAAATCAACTGGTACAAAATTAAATTTATTTTTTTTTTTAGATGAAAAATTGTAAAATAAAATTATAAAAATTTTTGCTCCCGTCCGTTTTAGAATGTTTTTTTTTCTTCGATAATTATAGCGATTACTCACGTTTCATAAGAGTATCCTGAGCGTGATAAAGCACCATACGATAACCGAACAACAGCGAATCTCTGTCGATATTGCATCTTCGATATTTAACGAGGGTCGAGAAAACCAATGGCACATCGACCACGCCGTGGCCAGCCCGTACGTGACAGACCGCAGCTGCTGCCAGAAGGAACAAGCCACTCAGAGCACCGCCGAATAAACAATGAACAATTATCGGCTTGGGTGAACAATGTCTAAGCGCTTGCTCGGACATTATATCCGTTGAAAAAGTCAATAACGATCCAGGGCTACTTGGTAAACCACTGAAAATTTATAAACATTTGTATATATCCAGCTTTTCAATATTACATTATAATATGTGATTTATTCGAATACAATCACAGTTCGTCCTTGAAACATGCGATTGGCTTTTTATATTTACGTCGATGGCCAGGCGATATACTGCATGTGAACGACGACTCTCTCGATTTTTAGCTCCGAATTCATAACCGTGATAACTCTCTGAACGTAGGACGTGTGATTGGTAGAATTTTTTAACGATAGAGTAAATTTTCCAATCGTCAAATTGTTATCCTTACTCGTGGGCCAATATATCTCGTTATTCAACTGTTTAATAGTGTAAAGTCAATGTTACTAATTATACTGTTAATTATAGAGAATTTGTTACAATTTGGACAGAATATTTTTTACGATATATAAGTGAATATAATTTTTTTTTTCAAATTTTTCATCCACATAGTTGATGAGTTGATGAGTAATTAAAAATCAAAGTTGTACTTTTTACATGAGATCTAATGGTTATGATGTAATCAGTACTATACATCAAGAGCATTTATATTTTGTTTTTTTTTTCGATTGGAAATTTTATTACGTATCATTAGAACTCCATGTATAAAAATACAACTTTAATCTTTAATTACTCATAGATTATGTAGATGAAAAATTCGAAAAAGAAAAACATTGTATTCACTTATTTTATCGTAAAGAAGAAAAGAATATTCTGTCCAAATTTTATCCAATTCTCTACATTTTGATTTAGGTCATCACCCTCTTTGAACAATAAAAATTTGCGTTATTGATAAAAACACAATTTTCAAGTATTTTTCCATAATAATATTGATTGAATTATCCATCCATGTAATGCATATTTATACCTGGGTGTCTGTAGCCAAACAAGCCACGACTTCGCTACCCTGTTCCCAAATCATTGCCCAAAAAGCCTCGTAGGATTCGGGCTTAGGTGCTTGCGCGACGATAAAAGCTGCCGGTGTCCACTGAGTAAGATCGTTAACGTGGGATGCATTGATATAATCGGATGAGGCGTCGCTGGCTGAGAGTCGAACTCGAGTCGAGTCATAGGGTACCAAATGGATCGTTCTATTGGCACTCGGGTGTGCCTGAGCCACGTAACACGTTTGTCTCTTCATCTCTCGTTCCTGAAAACCAAAAAAAAAATAATATGCATAAGCATAAACGATGTTGTGAAATAAAATAAAAATGAAAGATTCGTTCTACCTCGATGTCGGTTATCTCGGTCCACTTGATATCTAAATTGGTCGAACCGCTGAGTGTCTTGACTGTGAGACTATCGACGAATTTCTCGTATTTCTCAATGTCAGTTACAAATTTCTGTAACGCAACGGGATCACCGAGTGGATCACGTTTCGGCTGCACATCTGTGTACCAAGTATCCCAAACAATTTGAAGATTTTTATCGTCGAATTGATTACAACTTTCGAGGCTGTCTTCTTTCTTGACGCTCACGGTTTCTGGCAACTTGATGGTGGTCGAAACTCCGAGATTTTTATTTGTCGTTTTTTCAATGGAATGTACCTCGGGCACGAGAGGCGCGTGATTTATCGTTATGTCGAGTTCAGCCAGAAGATCGAGATTTGATTTGACAGCTTCGGTTTTCACTTCCACCGGTTTCGGCGGGATTTCCGGTTGTGAGGCTACTGTAGTATTGTTACTAGGATTCGATGCTTGTTGATAAGATTGATCGTTGCTTGCGGCTTGATTGTTGTTCGGAATAGTGGTATCTGAAATAATTATTTTTCTCCCTTAATTTCATAGTGTCGAATGTTTAATAAAATAAAGGAATAAATAAATAAATGTATGCTTACCTTGATTCTGTGTTTGATTTGCATAAGCAGCCGTATAATAATTATCAGACGTTGTCAGCTGATAAGAGCCGTTTGAATATTGCGAAGACGGTGTCAAATTCGTCGTTGCACCGTTACTTGCACTCGTATATCTCGCACTAGTATCCTGCTGATTATAAATCGGTTGGCCAATTTGTCCCTCCTGTTGAGGTAAAACGTACGAGTAATCTATGTTGGTGGTTCCATCGATCGACGAGCTATTTTGCGAGCTCTGATAACCCGAACTGTAAGAGTACGTGCCGGTAACAGGATCAAAAGTATAGCCAGGATGTCCTGGATACGAGTTAGTCGATACTTGACCGTGAATGCTCTGGGTGGTTTGAGTATTGCCATAATTATCGACGTAAGATTGAGAATAGCTCGGATATTGAATAATGGGAGCATTGTGAGCCTGAAGAGGATACTGATAGCTCGGCAAGTAGCTCGGATTGCTCGTTGATTTCGTATGACTCTGAATCATTTCAGTGCCGTTGGTGTAACTCGCTGAGCTGCTGACAATCTGCGACGTTATCGGATACTGTTGGATTCCCGAATCAACCGGATAATTTCCATAAACGTTGGAATAACTTTGCTGACTAACTGGAACTTGAGAATTGTGAATGGCCTGGGGAACGGTAGTTTCCGGATAAGTCGGTTGATTCTGTGGCGTATAATCGGTCGTGTACTGTTGCGGTGTGTTTGAAGTTTGGCTCGTATTGGCGTAATAAATATTCGAGGAGCTAGGTACGTTGGGCACGACCGAAGGGTACACGGGATGAACCGAGGAGACATCGCTCGTTGGCACGCCAGCATGATTTTGTTGGGTGTAATGTTCGGGCGCCTTGTACGGTGAATTGGAGGGTGTAACGTGAGCAGAAAATTGTTGATTCGGTTGATTGGCGGTTGGATAACCGTGAGCCACGGGGCTCTCCGAAGTTTGAGAGATTTGTTGTTGGGGCAAAACTTGATAAGGGTGTCCAGCGATATTTGGAAGCTGTGTAGAATCCTGCCTCGTAGTGTCCTCGGTGCGATAGGGATTCGCTGGGATTTGTTGGGTCTGATGGGAGGGTGATTGATTTATCGGCATCGTTGGGGCACCCTGGTGATAAACCGGTTGATTATTTGACGGGACGCTCGGGTATCCGCTCGTAGGAGGCTGCATCGTGCCCTGCAGTTGATATCCTCGATTGGTCTGCTGAATAACGTTGTAATCGTTAGGATACTGTGAATAGTCGAAATTGGTATTATCGTAAGAAGTTTGCCCGGCGATTGGATATTGAATCTGTTGCGGTGGCTGGGGCGGAATTGGTGAAGCTGTAACTTGCTCGAACCGCGAATTATCGTAACCGGCGTAACGCGAGCTGTTACTAGATACTTCGGTGACACCGGCAGAGTGTCGAGATGCTTGTCGATACATGCTGTCGGTGTTGGTCGTACCGGTACGAGGAAAACTCTGTGTACCATTCATTAGGTTTGGATCATCGACGTGGCGATTGGCATACTGGTTCGGCTGATACTGCGCTTGTTGTTGCGTCAAGTCATAAGACGCGTAATCGTCTGGATAATATCGATAAACCTGTTGCGGATTGGTGGATTGTAAATCCGGAGGTACGACTCCTGGCATCATATGCTGCGTCGGATCGTTTGAATTCATTGGATCGATCGTCGGATATGCCTTGAGCGGATTCGGCTGAACCGACGGGTTGATTCCGTGCTTATCACTCGCGTATAGATTTTGCTGATTATAGTTCATAGGGTTAATGTTATTTTTCAATCTAGCCGCCAAATGGTCGCGCAGCTTCATACCAGAGCCAGATGGCTTTCTCTCGACGCTTGTTGCGCTTGGATGAGTTTCCATTGGAAAATTTGACTTCTCGTTACGCGCCAATATCTGCTCCCTCTCCTCCTCCTGCACCCGACACGTGCTCTTGACACGTTGCAACAATTTCGTAACGTTCACCTCGAGCTTACGATAAAATTCAAGACCCTTGGTCGACTTCGCCAACAAATCTTCGTACGCGTCGTACGATGTAATCAACGATGTTATCGTGAATTCACGTCGCTTCAGTACCTCGTCGACGGCTTTTCTCGTCTCGGCCGTACGCGCGTACGCTTCCGTCAACGCCGCCAGGATGTTTTCTTGCGCCGCGAGATTTTGATCGATCAAATTAACCAGCGTTTGATGCTTGCTCAATTGCTCGGAGAATAGAGTCTCCAGAGAACCCGACTCGGCTGTCGCTGTCACCAACAACCTCGTCAAATCATCCTGGGCTATCGAATCTCGAAGCTTTGCGTGCAACTCGTTTCTCTGACGTTGCATCTCGTCAACTTTGCCCAATATACGTTTTAGCTCTCTCGCGTGCATCTTTTCTTCGGACTTTTCCTGTTCGCTCTTCTGACCTGTAAACGATACGTGATCAAAATATTAAATTGAGACTTCATTATAATATCTCGAGCTTTATTGCAATCGTCAAATTTTCTCATACCCGATGTATTGACGCATGGCGATGGTATTTTGGCCATTAGATCAGCGAGAGGCTGTGCCAACACCTGTAAATTATTTACGTGCATCGTCATCGCTCGATGAAGGGCTTGATTACTTTCGGACGCTTTCGCGTGAGCTTCCTCGTATTTTTTGGCTTCTCTCGTAAGATCCGTCGCTACTATCGTCGGTGGCCTCTTGCCCATTGCTTCCTGATACTGTTTCTCACTTGAAAACAAAAAAATTCACTATCAAAAATTCGAAAATAAAATATAATAAAACAAAGAACACAAAATAAAAATATAATTTGTGAAATATCACTTAATTAAATAAAACATAATTATACAATTAAAGTCATATGAATATTCAAATTAAATAATAATACGATTACCGTTGTTCCTCCTCAGTCAATAGAGTATCAATTTCCTTCAACATCGTTTCAACATCGTGATACGTGTCCGATAATTTTCCCATTATATCAACGAGATCATCGATAGCGGTGGGGCGTGCGTTCAAAGCCGCACATCTTTCCGCTAATTCTTCTGGTATAGGAAGACAATCCGTTTCCGTATTGTTCACATCAGGATCCCAAAGACTAAGATGCTGCAGTTTCAAAGAAGCGAGATACGCGTCGAGCTGTTGATCATGCTCTTCGATCTTCGTACCAACCGATCGCAAAATCTTGGCCTTTTCCTCGGAATACAAGGAGCTCGCCTCGTGTACTTTCATCGGTACCAATCTGTAAGATAGAAAAAAATAATTTACAATACAATAACATGAATTAGAAATTATTATTTAATCTATAATAATAACAATAATCAATAAATTGTTATTATTATTATTATCATAAGCTAAGATCAAAGGAGTCCCAGTGATTTTGTCTCCATTTTGATTCCTGCACTTGATCAAAAAAGAATTTTCGTTTTAATGTATTTACCGCGCAAAAATATCTGGTCCTGAAACTTCGGTATCATTGACACTGAATGCGATACCCTTGACGAGTGACGCACCATTGACAGTCGGCAAAGCATCCTTTTCCGGTACTTCCTCGTGATATATAAACTCATTCTCATTCTTGGCAGCTTTTCTTTTACCCTCGATAACGTCATTCGTAAATGTGAGGGCTTCCTCGATGGCCTCCTTCTCACCGGTTACACCCGTTATTCCCGTAGCACCTTTAGCACTCGTGTATATCGAACGGGCATCGTTGAGCGACACAAGAGAGGCATTGTAAAATGCCACACGTTCGCCCATCTTTCTTTGCTCCTCGGCCGCAAGACCCTGATACAGTTGAGTCACGGCCAGGTGATAGGCTCGCTTGAATTTCACGTATCTCTTCCAATTCTGTTAATAATTTAAAATTATTTAAAAAATACAATTCACATATAAGATTGTTTTTAATTATTTAAAAACATTTTTTTGTTAGGAACATCAAACACGAATTTCTTTTGGATTATAAATTACGAATATCAGTTTGTGCAAATATTCGTCAAAAAATTATTGACTTAAGGAAGTTTTTTTGACAAACTTGAACAATAAATATCTCTGATTTGGGATAAATCGTTGAAAAATCGAAAAATTTTTCTGCAAGTTCAATATTGTATTAAACTTTTTATTCACAAAATTTTATCACGCAAAGTTGAAAAATAATTTTTACGTGAGAAACGATAAATTCTCTTCAATGTACCTTATATATTTTCGACCCCACTCTATCGGATATTAAATTATCTTCGCTATTTCCAGGTTCTAATGTTCCAAGTGCTTGAGAATAGTAGTCGATAATCTGCTTGGCAACTTTTGCTATAATAACACGTAACGGTTCAGGACATTAAAAAAATGGTGTATATTAAAGTTAATGAAACAACACTGAGTTATGAAAAGAACTTGCCCACTATAGTTGGCTTTCGATTATCCAACATGCTCTTTTCGAGAATACATTCTTGCGCCTGGGCTAGACAAAGTTGGTGCATAAAACTCATGAGTTCCGATAATACGGGAGAACCCGACTGATTGCTTTGTATGTGCAAAACGTCGAAAGCCCAAGCGGCACATTGAAAATGAGCGCAAGCCATCTTCATGCCCTCCGCAGAGGTTCTCTCGGTTCTTGCGCCCAATTGAGTGTGGACCGCTCCTATATTGTACAAAATCGAAGCTATCTCAAAGCGAATAGAGGCCACAGAACTGACGCTGTTGGAGTATGTGTCGTTCCTAAAAAATTGGAGATAAAGGCATGTAAAATGTATTTCAAGTCAAAGTTAATATGAATCGGATGGAAATCAAAATTTTATTGAATATTTATTTCAAAATACCATGTAAAAGTAACAGCCGCAACTTCGTCGATGTTCATGGGAAATCTGCTTTGCAAAAAATGCAATTGACAGTAGTATTTCTGTAGAAGAGAACAACCGGTGACGGCGATGGACGGTCGTACCGCCATCGCTCGTAAATTCTCCAACTGATGTATCTCATTGGAATAAGATTCAGGATCTTCGTTATAAAAATCTCGTATATACTGAAAACAAGATAAAAAGTGAAAAAGAGAAAAAAAAAGAGAGAGGGAGCGAACTCTTATCGCGAGAATCGTCACGACTTGGATGATATAATCTAATAAATGTAATTCGCATAAGTCAACGACTAACGAAATAGAATATGAAAGAGTGACGATTAGTTTGTAGAAATATATATATAATAAACCGTCGCGGAACACGAAACTGCTCCATAAATTACGTCTGCTATCTTACCTGTTTCAAAGTGGGACCAAATGACGTTGGCTCGGGACTGACTTTTAGCTGAAACGATATCATCGGTAATCTCGGTACTGCCTCCATCTTTGCTGATTATTAATCCTCGGATCAAACGTGCCGTCAAAGTTTCAAAGTCGATAAAACTTTCAAACCGCTCAGGTTCTGGACCGGTCGTTCGTTTTTTTTTTTTTCTAATAAAAACGATAATCGTGACTCACAAACACATATACGCGCGAGCAAATACACACACACACACACGTGCGCGCACACGCTGAATATACAATAATATGACAAACGTCAAAATTTTTCTTGCGTTATGGATACCATGAATGTCGTAGTATTTCACTCTCTTCTGCTACTTGGAGATTTTTCTTCATGGTATATCACGAACCACCGGTATCTCATGCAATAATAAAATCCATCAATATCAAGAACAGGCCAGAGATTTTTACATTAATTTTCCAACAATACGCGCAACTGGAAATTTCGACGAAACATAAGAAACCTTGCTGACAAGGCGGGACAACAGACACTGTTTTTGTGCTGAAAAAAAACTGCAGTTTCAAGTCACACTTTGAAGTTTTCCTTGTCATATACCGTAAATCCACACACACACACACACGACTAATTCATTCACGATATACATAAATAATAGTATATATGCAACTCGACAAGTTCGATAGCCGATAAAATCATTTTTTATCTTATTTGCCGTCGGTATTGTCGCATTTTGTCGCTCGTATGGTGGCGACACTGACAAATTCCTGCGAGCCACATAACGTTTCAAACATAACCTTAAAAGGTCTATCGTATTCGTGTGTATCCGCGCGTAAAAATATTGTTTTTCCCTAAAACAAACAGCTTATTCTCACGGTAAGCTCCCAAAGACGAAATGTTTACTTGTTACAGATTACGTGTGTATTTGTCTTTGCAGTCATGGATAAAGACTATTTGGACAAAATACGTCAGAGTCTGAAAGAAACCAATGAACGGAAAGAGTTGCCACCGTCGAGATTTTTAGGGTCTAGCAGGACGATGGTCATAGGATGTGTTGGTTTAATTGCGCTGCATGTGATCTGGTACAGATTCGCCGACGCTTATGTACCAGAGGAGAGTCAAACGAGATATTTCAAAATGATGAAAAAAATTGATCAGTCAATGCGTGAATTCATCAATTAGTCTTTCGAAAATGTTTTTTTTTTTTTTAGAATAGTTTTTTAAATAATAATATCACCGTTAAATTTTTTTGTATAATCGAAATCGTATTCTCCAATCTTACACACCCTGCTATATAAATAATT
>JABMBV010012531.1:0-17714 GCA_018906735.1 Mesochorus sp. PSUC_FEM 10030011
ATATATATTTTTTTTTTACGAGATAATATTTAAGAGCGTCGTGCATATGAAAAATGAATGCCAGTGAATACGATAGACTGAACATTTTTATTTCTATTTATAGCGATCCTTATTATAAAACTTTTATCGAGTATGACGTATTTAATTGCATATACATTGTTGTACATAGTATATATATTGAGTAACTATAAAATGTAATAATTTCTGCAATATTGTTTATAAAAAAATACCATTAAAAATGAAAATATCAATAACATTTAGAGTACCCACGAACCGGATGTTTGTCTGTAAATATATATGACGAATATATCGAAAGTTTATGGATATTCGCTGTGTGTATGTGTGTGTGTTTTCCAAGAAGCATCAAGTGAGAGGCTTCGCAACTTTCACTATTGTCTCCTGAAATATCCATTCGATATAGTCTTCACAAATCTCTATCTTTCTCTCTCTCTCTCTTTCTCCCTTGCTTTTATTTCTACCTTCTTAGCAACTTGACCCATCGTTCTGACAAACATGCCAGTTCGATACATGCACGCAGCGTTCAACCGGATGCCACACCGGATGTAGTAACGCGTTGGGTACATTTTGTCCCCCTCGCAGCCCTCCGCTTCTCAGCGGGACATAGCGATGAGAGAGCTTGGGCACCTTTTTTGCTTCTTCGATCAACTCGATCAACGGCAGCAATTCGTTGCAGCAGCAACAGCAGTCGATTCCGTGCTATTTTCACTCGCGTGATTACGATCGAGTGCATCGAGTTTTCTGTTGCCGCAACCGTCGAATAGGTGCGCCGCACGTATGCAGCAAAACACGTATGCACAGAAGTAGATACGATGCGATATTCGAACCGGAAGGTATGCGCTCTTGAAACAAGGTCACGGTCGGCGAGATTACGGTCTCTCTCTCTCTCTCTCTCTCTTTTTCTTTCTCTCTGTACTGTATAGTATTCATGTATACAGTATTTCGACTGGCGAGGCATGATACACATACTGAGCTCTAACAGGCAAAGTGTTTACGACACGAAGTATGCGAATAACTGGAAAAACAACCCTGTGGGTTGGATAAACACGTGTCCGGATAACGTATCTAAAGAAATGATAAATACCGCCTTAGATATGCGAATTCCAATTTCTCGCCGTCGAGAATCATCGCGGCTGCAAGTTCAAATCCATTAAGCATTCTTCCACCGATAAATTCATCGCAACTTTATTATGACAAATGATTTCTTTCGTGACTCGAGAATATGCGCCATGATCTAGCTCTTTTTCTTGGGTTCAAGAATCTTCCCCCAATCAGAAAACAGAATCACTAGAATTGAATATGTATGGTTGGGATTGTGGGAATCGTCTTTAAGTTTAGGGTTACAACCCTATGATTTGCTCTCGTCCTTTTTTTATAGAATGAAAAAGGTTGAATTCTTATGATGGTGCGATTACCGAATAAAATTCTTCAGAGAAGAAGTCGCGGTACGATAATTTTTTTTTTCCATCCGGTGGAACACCGGAGAACGTTGGTGACAGAGGATCGCATAGGCAAAAGATAGAACACGCGTGAGCTCCAACCGGTCGAATACGTTCTCACTCGCGATCCTGAGAATCGGACGGAACAAACTCGTTGACCAAGTGGCCTCGTTCCTCAGCGCCAACTTGATACCGGAAACGGTGGTTATATACAGACACCGTCGATGTTCACCATTTTGTTTCTCCGAGAGACATTTGACTCGCGTGGAACTCGTGGGTTCAAACAGTTTATCTCAAATTGACGCATTTAGATTTTTCTCCGCACAAGCATAAAACAGAAGTTGTTTTCGCAAACAAACACAACAATGTTTTACTGAGGATAATATTAAAACGTATCATAATAGTCTACAATCTCACGAGTGTAAGAGGCATAGAGAATTAATTAACAGTTGAGATGGTATAATTAATTCATGCCACATAGAAGTGGCGAGTGAGGCCAAGCGTCTAATTAGTAAATCTCAGCAACCGGAATAATACCTCCAGAGAATTTTTCATTTTCTTTGCTATGATTCAAAATCGCTTATAATTATATTCATTGCAATTAGTCCGGTGATCCGAGGAATTCTACTTACGGTCCGAAATCTGAGAATATCTTATAATGGAAGTACATTATCGTTTTGTAACGCAATTATAGTCGTTAGAAACTTGATGTATGATAAGGAGGGAGGTGAGAAAGAGAATAAAATTCCAAGAAATAATTCGTTGATGATATAATTGCATGGTAGATCGTTCCGAATCTCAAATCCCGAATGGTTGCTCGATTTTCAACGGTATCGAACGAACCAAAGGAGAACGTATTATCCCGAATGACAAAGGGAAGCCGCTCTAACGATGGAATTCGGCATAACGGTATTTGGGCTTCGCAAGCCGTTCGAGTGGTAAATCAAATTATTCTGGCACTTCGTGGTCCAGGTGAGTTCGATCATGAGGTTCAACGTAAGTAGAGGAGAACTACGGAGGGACCGGGGGAAAAAAAAGAGCTGGACAGAAAAAAGTGATAATGAGCGTAGAGATGAACGACGGAGAAATTTGATTGCTGAGTGGTGATAGAAAGGCGATGATTTCCATCGTAGTGACTTTGGTCCTTTATATAGTAGAGTGGCATAGATAAAAATTATCAGATTTGCTTGTAATAAGGAGAAATAATTTAATACGCTACCATATTGCAAATGATACGTTAGCTCACCAAAGAATTAATTTTCTATAACGTTACGTTGAATATATCGCACGTCTTAATGAAACAATACTATCGGGTGCAATTTCAATTGCTCTACTGAGCTTTGTTCGTTATGACTACGAAATATATATATATATATAAATTTACGGTAAAAAAATGAATATGATTACGGATTCATGATCCAGGTCACTTATCCTATTCTGTCTGATCTTTGCTTCATTAACTGCGTGGTTCCAGTACGATCTCATTTACAACGACATTAGTGTACGTCGGCAGGCACACCGGCAATTAAGTTTCATATCTGTATCGTGTGAATACCGTGTGTGCAAGTTAGCCGGGATCTATATGTAATTTCTCTCGTCTTTGCCTTCTTGATCTCTGTGTGCTATACCACGCCTTCGAAGAAAGCTGTACTTGTTCTGAATTCATTCTTACATGCCGAGACGTTTCCGCGGAGTTGCATTTTATGAACCGACATAAGGATACATTAGACGTAAGTAAGTCCATACTAGATGTAAAGTGTAATGAAAATACACAGAAGCAGCATGAATGGAGAGTAGATATTTTTGTTTGATCAATGTCAGCTGTCGAGTGATTTCAACGAGTGACAGGTCACGCGTGACCCCTCGATCCTTGAGCACTTTTGTCAACCCCTCGAAGTATAATGGCGGCTCGTGTAGAATACAAGAGAAAAAGAGCTTAGCGGAAGTTCGATTTCTCTCGTCGTGGACACTCGTCGCGTCCTCGTTTTCTCGAGAAAGAAGCCACGTTCTATTCGTTGTATGGGCTCGAGAGACAATGGACAAAAAATATGGCAACCTCGGTCCTTTTACGATTATATCTCACCCTTTATTTCTATATTTGGAAAAATGTTACATTCAATTTCCATTGAATAAACTCTTACGATTGTTCGCCGCGGCTGTTGAAACTTCGTATCTGCGCTTTTCGCATCGTAGATCACTGCGGTTGGTGTATCCACAAAAATATTGGACCAAATATGCGAGGAATTCGTGAGGAATGCCATCAAAGCAATTGCCGGGGATAATGCGAGGGCCGTTGTTGGGTACGTTTCGCTAGCGTTACATTCAGTGAGAATATACGTGTGTATATATAAATACTGCCAGGCGATTAATGCGTCGAGGAAATTGTTATTTGGCATATAAGGTGAAATATATATATGTAACATCATTGCGGCTTGGATGGATAGCGTGCGTGCTCCACATCCGTGACACGGTTCTCGTACTGCTTTAGTCCGATGGTGGCTGGTCCGGTCTGGAAGATCGGCTTCCTTCGGTCTCACAAGCTCTCTTGGATATAAACACATACGTGTAGAATAACACGGCTTCATACATAAACAGAGATAGACAGACTAGAAGACGACGATCACAATCACAATTTTACTGCATGCATGCGAGAGCACATGAGAGCAGACCACGAATGTGGGGGCGCATTAACCGTGGAGTCGTATCCCCTCTACGCTGGCCTGTACCAGATATATCATTTGTTTATCTTCCTGGTGGACCTGTTTGCCGTGTCGTATATATATTTTAAATGCACTAACCTACACCAATCTCGAGTCGCGGTGCCTAAGAGCCATGTGGGTGTAAGGATGCATTCACGTACCATCCTCTCTCTCTCTCTTTCTCTCTCTTATATATATATATCTCTATCTCTCTGGTCTAAGAAGAAAACACATCGCATGATACGGGAATGCGTGTATGAGATGTGCTATCGTATTGTCGTTGTGTCGTTATTGAGCTACACATGTGCGTTAGTGCAAAAGAACCAGTTTAAGTTGTGGCCGAAGGAGCCGAGTGCGACGGGCATCCTCTCGTCTTGAAGGCGGGGATCACTTCTTCTCTCTTCTTGCGTGCCCAAGATCTCCTTGTTGGATCGCGCGTATCCCACCACCGCTATTACCATTACCATCGTCATCCCACAGCCACAGCAACTTAACTCCTCGCTCAGCCCAACATCCATGTTTAACACCACCACTACCAACACCAACACCAACACCACCACCACTACTTCCAATCCTAGTAACCATTGATACTCGGCTTCTCACTGAAAGTACCTGGGGCACCACCACCTTCATATTCTCTGAATCTCCACCAGGAGGTGGTGGATGTGTGCCTGCTCCCTTGTAGCCGTGATCTTAGGTATATAAACTGGCCGGGGCGAGACGCGGTTCAGAAGCCTTGCCACGCTCGTTCACGCATCGATAAGGGTCTCTATTCTCTAACTACGAGATTTAAGTTATTTCTTCCCGTTATCAGGATAGACGAGCACCAGCTATCAAATATAAATAAAAAGAGAGAGGGAGTGCATGTGTGTGTGTGTCGGAGGATAGAATACGGTGCAGGCTCAAGGACGTTTTGAGGATCGTGCGCGCTTCTCATTTTGTAACGAAACAAAGGGATCAAGAAGGAGAGAGGTGAGTTTTTTCTTATCATTCTTATCATGTAATGCAATGACAAGACACACATACAAATGTTTGAGTTAGCGATAACTATGATACTTTTTGAATGTTTGGTTAACGTTCTTTGGGTTAATAAAATATATAAAATATGTAGATTCTAATGATTAATAACTTAGAAATTCTAAATTTTGCATTTTACAAAATTTATATTTTTATTTAATAAATTTTCAGATTGAAACATGAAAGCTGCAGTTGGATTAATTGCGCTATGCGTCATAGGCCTAAGCTATGCAAGTCCCCTCGAGAAGGTCGACAAAATTAGCGTTATGGAGCAACAGACGGTGACCCTGTCAGATCGGGCGAAATATGAGGAGGAATTGCTGCGCAAGCTCAATTCAAAGTGCTCTCAGAATGACATAAGTAGTTGCGTTATGTTGAAACTGGTGACGTACATGAACAAGTTGTTGAAGAAGGCATCGATCGAGCTTACGGACGATATCGAGATAAGAAAGACGAGTCAGGCGACCGAGGAGGTTGTTACTTTTGAGGCAGGTAGAAGCAAGGACGACGAGTCCGAGGTACTTGATCTTGTCATGAGCAAGGTGTACTCTTTCGTGAAATCGAGAAGCATCAAGTGGCGCGTATTACCAGAAGATGACGTTGTCGTTTCTGCGTCTGAAGACGACAATGGTTCTTTTAATCTTGGGCTATCGGTCGAACGTGCTGACAATGTCGTTCAAGATGGTAAGCTCTTCATAATTAGTATTCTTTTTAATTAAGCTTCTGCCATGAGAAAGCTATTAACATGATTTAAGGTAGTTCCATCGAAAAAACTGTTTTCTTAGGGAAATTTTGAAAAAATACATGTCGTGCAGAAAAATTCAATAAACTGACAGGCAAAAATCAAGTCATTCTGACGCACAGTTTGTAAAATATTTGTAGTCGTGAATGAATGATTTCTCCGTTCAAATACGAATTTAAGGACGAACAAAATTTTTCAGTTGTTAAATATTAAATTATTCTGGTTGACATTTTTTTAAACTTTATTAACACGTGTTTTTCTGAAGAAAATATTAATCTTTGACTACAAATACTGTACAAATTGTCAATTTGTTGAATTTTTCTGCATAGCATATCTTTTTTTCAAAATTTTCCTAAGAAAACGACTTTTGCGATATCTTAATTAACAAACAATGTGAACTGTCGTGCAACGTTAACACCTATATTTCCTATTCCAAGGTCGTGGCAAGAAGAACAACATGGGACCGCTGTTGGCGGCAGCAGTTCTCAAAATTGGTCTCATTGGTGGTTTGGCCTTCAAAGGTCTCGCCCTCCTCGTAGGAAAAGCTCTGCTTCTATCAAAAATAGCCCTCCTTCTCGCCAGCATAATTGGCCTGAAGAAGCTTTTCTCGCACGAGAAACACGTAACGTACGAGGTTGTGGCGCATCCTCACCACAGTTCAAGTCACAGCTACAGCGAGAGCCATGGGCACGGTGGTGACAGTTACTCGAGCGGATGGGCGAGGAACTTTCATGGTCAATCAGCGCCAGCTGCTGGTTCATCGAGTGCCCAGGAAATTGCCTATTCCGCTCACGTGAAGAAGGACAATTGAGGATATGGGTATGGATAATTGCGATGTAAAAAGTGTGGATCACGTGGTGTCCAGGAGGATCAAGGACGAGTAGAGCTCAAAGCAAACACAAACGAGAAAATGAAAGAAAGAAAACATAATATAGGTAATCTGAGAGAAAGAGGAGCCAAGAGGAAAAACATCATGGTGATATCCTTTTGATATCGTCCAATGACGTTCGAAATTAGAAGAGTCTTGATGACGGTTTTCCTCGGGTGATTGACGTCGTCAATGCCACATACACTCATGCATATACACACATACGACTTCGAACAACATCCCTATGTTTTGTGGTCGTTAGCAATCGTCTCCCAACTTCTGAAGAGATTTTAAATCGTGTGCAAAAATTGGATCCTCGTAGCCATCCAATCTCATCAACTTCATTCGCGCATTACAATCACCATCAATCTTTACATTGATTTTTTTAACGCATACTTTGACATTATCCTTGAAAAATTTTTGCCTACCCTTCCTTAGCCCTGAAACTCAATTGGATGACTACTTTTATCGACGTAAACTGAAACAAACCTGAGATGACAGACTCTAACGTTGACTGCGCCATATCATGAACACTTCTGAATTGAGACTCGACGCAACTGACCTGGTATCAATAATTTTGTTTTCTTTTTTGGATTGTGCTTTTTTTTTACTTCGTTCTACCGATACTCGTACTGCCGACCATTTAACTGGACTGATTGCGGACCGACGATGTGATATTACGGATTACGGATGCGTGCACGAGGAGTGAGAAGGTGCGTAAATGGATCTCACAGAGGAGCTTCAAACACGCACATTCCACGCTTCGCCTACTTTTCCCATTTCGTGGTTAGCAAAACTAGAGCCTTCGGACTTGCAGGAGGTTTAATCGACGAGTTTGACATAACTATATACAGGGACCTGAAATCACTGACTGCGTTCAATAATGAACTCTTTAACAAAAGACGGAACAAAGATGCAATAATTTGCCAGACGTGAACCAAAACTTAAATATTGACAAAGAAACGAAAATGAGGAAAAAAAACTGCGTTTCTCTCGGGTATAAAAAATAGAGAGACGACACATTGTATGATATAAGTATGACGTGAAACAGAGACTGCCATTGAGACTGACGGACGTTTAGCGGCAAAGCTTTTGCCGTAAATAATGAGACACCCAGGACATTCTTAGTCGTTTAAAATCAACGAGCCACGACGATAGAATCGCATGACTCTAATGACAATACTCATAATCGACGAAAATTTTTTTTTTTCTTTTTCTCTTTCACGACGTAATACGAGTTGCAGGGACAATTCTAGGTATTAATGTGCGCGTTGAAAAATCGCGTCATTACAACAAAATCATTCACTTCTCATTACACGTACCTTACTACCATTAATATGAATATTTATATTGATCTATTTATATTTTATATTCGTAATTGTATTAACTTATTTTTGTCACGTTAAGAAAAAAAAAAACACGTGACTGTATTGTATAATACAACTGTTATTCCTTGTCACATAAAAATGAACCTATATTTATTATTTGTTGTTTTGTAGAAATTGTGTTTTTTTATTTAAACCTCAATCGTATCGTTAAGTTTTCTTCGGGAAGGGAGCTTCTTTATCTCTTTCTCTGGGATTATTAGAGCGTTTTAGAAATTAATACGATAAACAATCTTAGGATATCTTAATTATGCGAGCTATGCAACGGATAATTATTCAAATAAACTGAAATTAATAAAATGCTGATTATTTTGCAAAATTGATACAGCATCACACATAAAAATTGATATTGCTACGAAAACTATGGCAGTCTTAGACGCAATAGCGATAAATTTTGCTGATCCATCAATTTTTCTCGTGGTCCAATTCTTGTAAGTAGCGTAATTTTTAATTCACCTATGACACGAGAGCAAAGTCAATTAAATCGTAGTCAATGATTATATACTTGATATTGAATATAGATAAGATCGAAGCTCTTTAGCAGGATATATCGCGGGTCGTGAATCACATCGCTAAAATTACCGTTATAGGTGTTAACCTGGCCAAAATCCAAAGGCAATTGACCTACAGACCTGTGGTGCACGTTCAGAGACCTCCCAGCTATACAGATGTGACCTTAAGAGTTAAAGAATACGATTGAGTATATATACGCAGCATAAAAGAGCAAGCGAGAGGACAATTATAGCGATTCGATGCCCGGAGAAGAGGCCACGATTTAAAGAAAGAAAAAAAAATCCATCTTTATACGAATGAGCCTCGTCCTCGTTTCCAAGACTGGTCAGCTTTCTCCACTCCGGCGATCGAGCCAATCGTCAAGAGCTCGATCCCTACCGTGCTTAACTGTATTATACACACATATATATATATTCGGTAAAGGCGTACACGCAGGGCCTATGAGATATCGATAGAGTTCGCGGAAGAATAATGCCCGACTGCAGCCTCTCGCAAACAAATATCCCGGACTTTCAGTTTCTCTCGTTCTCATTCGATCGATCAATTTCTTTTTTTTTTCCCACCATCACCTTATTTCTACCATCTTCCATATTTACGCACTGTTTCGTGTGCCGTTTCCTACTCGAAAGAAATAAATTCATCAATCTTTCGTTTCCGGATCAACGATATTTGGAAAAAAAATATGGGTCAGTTGTATAAAAAGTCGATCAAGAGAGTATTTTTGATTTTTTGAATTCTGAAAAGATTACATTAAGACATTAATACATTAAAATTTTTTTTTTGATACCCTGACATTCTTATAATTATAACTTTGGGTTTTAAACAAAATGATTTCATATTGATTGTTTATGGAGTAAATTTGATATTTAATTGTTTCAAATGATCAAAGATAAAGTTGCGATATTGAAAGCGTGTTAGAGAGTTCAATAGTTCGAAAATTCTTAAATTATACTTTCACGATTTTTTTATTCGAAGGGCAAGGGAAGAAAGGGACGAATTTGAGTCATAGCAAAAGAGGAGAATCGAGCCAAATCGGGCGTGGTAGAAATTGCGTGGACCGCTAAGCGAAAGAACCCGGTAGAAGGACACGTCTCTCTTAGCATCGGTCGTTCCTTCGTCGTCTGTGGTCGAGCGATACGTCGACGAGAACGAGCCGAACGGTTTCGAACCGGCTCTAGTTATACCTGTCGGCCTGTTGGTTATAGCGCGTATATAGTTCGCATGAGAGAGAGAGACACTCGAACAACAGAGCGTACATGCTGAGGGAGAGAAGTGGAACAGAAGAGAAAGGCTTACGCGGAGATGAACTAGATTCGATGTGTGTCTTTCATCTTCCTCTCTTTCTCCTCTCTACATATCGGTTTTTCACCTCTCGTTGTCTCGCTTCAGCTTCTCCCGTACGACGTTGCGAGTATCTTTCTTCCTCTCGACTCCTATCTCCTCTTTCTCTTTCCCTTCGCGGCCTATGTACACCTTCACATATACCTGACTCGATTGCTTAGAGGCTAGCTTGTAATTTAATTGAGTGTTCGCGTAAAAACGTGATTTTCTGTCATCTGCATATTCGTCTTATAATTTTATCAACGCCTTCGATAATCACAATGAATTATTCCCAGGAATGTGCTTTGAGCTTGATGGTCCAGATGCTGGAGGATTTATCGTAATATTGTGACCATAAAATTTATTATATTTCTAACATTTTTTGAATCAACTGTTATTTTATAATTTTTTTTTTAATATAATTTTTTAGAACATAAAAAAAACTTTTTATATCAATTGATTTCGTCTGTAGAACATTTTTTTTTTAATTATTGGGTTTCATATAATTATTGGAACAATTTTTATTGTAATTCAATTCATTTGTTAAAATTCCTTGCTACTTTGTAATATGATTTTTCAAAAATATTTTGTATTGAATCCTTGAAGATTATATAGTTTCTCTATTTTGAATAAAATCATAAGTTCCCGTTGATTAAATCGTATCGATCAGCGAGATAGTGTTTACCCTCTTTCATAAATGGAGTAAACGATGAAATACTTGGTTAAATTCTTGCAATGAATTCTCGGTAGTATATCTGGAATGCATAATAGTCTCGTCGCGTTTAACTGTCAAGCGCAGAAAATCTGAACGAACTTGGCTATTCGTGCGGTATACTTTGAGTCTTGGCTCGTAAAATCATCTTTTTAAAATTCTAGTTTACGCATGGCGTAGAAAAGAACGATAAGAAATATTGTTTGTCGTGTTCTCCTGTTTTCCAGTTATTTGCTCATATCTCGTTTGGCGGTAGCAGCTGAAAAAAAAACAACAACTTCACATAATCGCTGCTCGCTTTTCCATCATTTGCGTTTACTAGAAGAGTACTTTTAGCGCTTCCGTAACGCTCTAAAACGCCACAGGATTCTCAAAGAGCCCGGTCTGCGTCATTCGAGCCGAACGAATGGAACAATCGAAAACCCCGATGATCTTGGATTATTGTTAAAAAAAAAAAACATACCGGTGTTCACCTTCTTCATGATGCTGCTGTTTTACCCATAAAAATATTCCGTTGCCTCTTTGCTGAAGCGTTAAGAGTGGTAAAAAGACCTTACCTCGTTGCTTTTTGTTTTGCAATGGTCCTGGAGGCTAATACAATCACCGTTCGGCCAACACTAGAATCTATATATAAACTGCTCTTGTTCATAGTTCGAGCAGTCATCCGAACCTCTGCCTCAGGTTAAACACGCGTATTGGGTCTCGCAGATTTTCTGTTCAATAATCCTCGAAATTGTGCACTCGAGATATCAGAGAATATACATTTTCGGAAGTGACAATAAGCAGTGACGATTGGTGCAAAAATAATGTCGAGAATCGGTAGCTTTTGGCCGGCTGCGATTGTGCTTATTTTGCTTCGAAGTAATTTCGGTGTTTGTGAAAAACTTCATCAGGATACGAAGGATCCTTGGCGTGGTCTATCACTGGCCTGCAACAATGACGATCCGAAGAACTCCTCGATTTCTTGTCACGGTGTTAGAATCGTCAAACGTGTCATTCAACAGTTATTGGATAGTGCAACCACTAATATTGAAATAGCGAATGGCGTCAGTCTCGTCAATAGTGACGAGGATGGCGGAGCAGCTATCAGGAGAGCAAGGAACCTCAAGGGAATGGGAAAGATTGGACCGATCCTGGGATTTCTCGAAGGAAAAGAACTTAGGATTAAATTACCCAGCCTGATGCCCGCTAATCTAGAAACTGCTATCAGAGATAGTTTGCCATCAGGTCGGGTTATTGTTTTTACACTAAAAATTATTTAAAGTCAAATGATCCATATCAAATTCAAATGACTCATATACCTGAAATTTTCAAAAGCCTTTTTAACTCTTAGAGGGCCAGGATTTCAAATATTTTAAAAGTTTATTTAGCTCATCTTTATGATTTTCCTTTGTATAAATTACAAAAAGGATCATCAAATTTTTCTTAACTTCTCCAATTATTTTTATTGAAAAGTAATCTGAAGTTCACAATTTATAGTTAAACTAAGATCTGGTATTGACGAGTCAGCCCATGATAATAAATAATGTCATGGCAGGACCTCTAAGGGTTAAGGTTTAAATTAATGCATCGATAATAAGTTTGCTATACAAATATTAAAAAATTTTCATAAAACACTTTCTTAATTATTTTTAGGACGCGGAAGTGGAGGCGGAGGATTCGGTGGTGGAAAAAAAGGAGACAACAGTCTTCTGATCATGGCTGTTATGATGGGTGAGTAAATACGATAAACTTCTTGTATCTAAACAACAAAAAAACATGAGAATATGTTAACTGACATCATAAATTTGTTTAGCAAAAATGATGACTGCAATTGGTTTCGGAAGTCTGGGAATGCTCGCGATGAAGGCGTTGATGGTCTCGTCTCTAGCCTTAATGTTGTCTCTGATCCTAGCAGCCAAAAAATTCGCCAGCAGTCAGGATAGCGGTGGTGGCCACCACGTGGTTTACGCTCAAGAAACGGGGGGTCATCATCACACAAAGAGAAGCGCTGATCTTGATAATTTTGAGATTTCGCCTTACAGTGGTTACGCCGGTATCTATGGGATCTCAAGATTATCGTGAATCGTTCGTTGAACTAACAAAGACCGAAAGTTGTGCTGACGTGACGTGAAGAATACGAGACAATACAGAACGAGACTGAACAGTACCGTCAAATTCGTTATAGTCTGTTGACAGGACATTGAAAAGAATAGTGACAGTGATGGAAATCATATGACAACGGAGACGATAATGACGATGACGAATTACGACGAATACAATGACATGGATATGTTGACGATGCTGGAGACAGTGACGAGACTGAAACATAAGTGGGGAGAAAGTGGTTTTGTTTTCGGCAACTTTTAGGACGCCGGATGAATATTCAACCATTCTCATTATTCTTTCACTCTCTCTTTCTCTACTCTCTTCTCATCGACCTTTCTTTCAACTACGATATGAAAAATCTTCTCCTTTATTTATTTCATCCTATACTGTTATCGTATTTATTGTTATAAATTATATTAAAATGTATAAAAACAACGTATTTGAATAAATTATTATTTTGTTACATGTTAGACGAATGCTCACATTGGATTTGTATGCACATTAGCATTATATTTTCCACAGAAAAATCTTTGGGTAAGAATACAATCTATAAAAGAGGTAAAGTTTCATCAGATACTTTTAAAAGATCTCATTGATGACCCGTGTCTAAACATTGCATTTCTTTTTCCGATACTCTTTCCTCTCTCGCTTATACACTGATAGAACAATCTTTATCTACGATGAAAATAATTAAAGAAAAATAATGTGAAAATTTAATCTACAGAATTTCATACAGTTCACGCTGTACAAAGTTTTGGCCACAGACTCCCAATATATTTATATAGAGAAAGAAGAAGAAGAGAGAGAGAGGTAAAAGACGTATCGGTCAATGAGGAAAGTGTGCCAGCGACCTGTTGCGCTTGAGGCATTCTATACACTCGGTACGCGTTCTATACATCGAATCGCGTGTATGAATCCGTGTATAACTGGTAGTAAAACTTAAACTGTGAAATGTGCGAAGTATCTGCCTCGAGGGTTTACACACCTTGCTCATAAAATGCACGCACGTTCACTTACCGTTCTTTAGCCATGAGCCATGACACTGAACCTTGAGTATGCTCGTCGTTCGCTTTGAATCATTAACAGTCTCGGAGTCTATACGCAATAAGTTCCTGGGTCATCGTCGGAAAAAAATACATTTGTTTTTTTTTTTTTTTTCTTTTTTTTTCATTGATACTCGCTTGGTAAATAAATGCTCTCCCACCACACGCGTGGGGTGAAATTCGAGATGAAATTTCACCGGCTTGTAGCCGGAAGTACATTTTTTTTCAACCCGATATCGATCGCTGACCTCCACGATTTTGCTGACGCGCGTGAAAACAGATCTTGTCTCGCTTCGATCTCAAGCATTCCCATTCTACTCGTCTCTCTCTTCATCTCACGTTTTTCACTCCCACTATACACAGCCGACGCGATCTTTCTCCGCTTCTTTCAATCTCCCTCTATTCCAATCTTCCTTCTCACTCCGATCGTTTCTTTCGCTCTGCATCTCTCTCACCCTCACCCCACCGCCACATCCGAGAGAAAAGACCACGTATAGTCATAGGGACCCTCTGACAGAGACCGAGACCCACTGACACGAATTCCGGCCGCTTCCTTTTTTACGCTTCGAATATCATAAAACGGGGAGGGCTCCAGTCGAGAAGGTGCAGACGAGAATGGAGCTCCCAAGTGGTCGGATAAGTCCTCGCTCCTTTCGACGTAATCTTTCTCTCTCTATCTCTCTCTCTCTCTCTTTCTCTCTCTCACTCTCTTTCGTTTTTAAGCTCGAGAGAACTTTTTAGCCAAAATTTAATCTGTTTAATTAATTGCCATTTTATTACTGATGAAAGAACTGTAATGTACAGGCTTGTCGATATTTTTGAGGCAATCAGTTTTTAAAACTTCTGTATTGATGGTAGAACTTAGATTATGATGAAATCGATACACTTTTTTTCACTATTCCATCAATCTTATAAAAAAAAAGATCGTTTAATCAAGACTTTATATTAAAAACCTTGAGAATTTGATTATTTTCATTCTAAATTATTTTTGAAAGTATTGCTTTGTATTTGTATAATTCGCGTCGAGACACTGCCGTGTTTTTTGATTGATAAGTATTCTTCTTCATCAATTTTATGAAAAGATTAATTTAAATTATGGGAAATATGATAAAATATGAAATATTATAATTACAATGCCCGAATTTATTGTACACTTACTGATAACTCGGTAAAATTTATTCATTTATGTTATCTTTTTTTACTCAAAAGCCCCGCATAATAAAATCTCAATTTATGTACATTTTTTGTATTATCTCTAGGTTCAATTTAAGTAGTATTATAGGTCCAGCATATTTGCGATAGAGAGAGAATAAAGCACCGTTATATTTTTCATTCGATACAAAGTTTCACGTGTGAAGGAAACATTTAAATTGTAAATGAGGATAACTCGCTTTTGATGCTACTATTATTGAGAAATTCTTCGTACGTATATGTATTGGCAAAAATGGCTGCTGATTTTTTAGGTCGTGCACGTGTCATTGGTCGAAAGATGCTCCATCTGTTCAGTTTCTTAACACGACAGGTTCCTAGATCATATTTCGCCAAGATTTTGTTCATCGATTAAAATATGTACTAGATAAATTTGATCTAGTGAAAGATGAGTCCGGTCCAATATTAAACCGTTTTTTTTTCATGTATTTATTTTCTAACTCCCGAAAAAAGTTGCTAGTGAAAGCATTTGCTTCGGTGAAACATGACTGAGAAACATCAATCACATAGTAGAAATTTGGGGTAAACGTGGAAAGAATAATAAATCATCTACCAATAGTCAAAGTTAATAGAAATTCCATTTTTGGGATTTTGAAAAGTATGATTTTAAAAGCTGCTTTTTCAACAACAAAAGTTATCTAAGAAGGGATGAATAATAAATTGATCCAATTGGGATGTTTGAAAGTTTCCAAGGATGTAAAATCATCAGATATAATTTTTTGAAAACAACATTTTATTTTTTAATTCAAGTGAATCTTTTAGTATACTGTAATGTCTAAAAAAAACTTAAATAAACATTTCTTTATATTTATTTTGAATATTTGTCCGTACGCGTGATCAATGAGTTTTTCCAAATTTTGGTAATTAGCATCGAATAATTACATGTTAAAATTGTATATAGAATCTTGTAAATAGCTGCAGCTACATGTATACATAACTCGATACAGTGGAAAATCAATAACGAAAAATTGATGATAACCAGATAGATTTATATCACAAAAGTTAATTGTATTTCGATGCCTGATCGCCTCGAGTTGTTTCTTATCGTCATCGCTCTTTGGAACAGTCGGATAATAGTAATTTCACTTTTTGCCCGTCACGATCTGGAATCCTTTTTCGTTTTTTCTTCTCTTTCTTCAGCTCTCCGCGTTTAAGATGTCGATAAACGGTCTCTCTGTCTGTACATGCCACATAGTAAGAAGAGAAAGGATGGGGCTCATTCTGGTGAATTGGAAGCGGATCCGGGCGAACCTTCGGTTATTAGAAACATAGATGATGAAATTTGTACCACTAAAATTGTAACATTCGAAGCTAGAAACATCGAGATGAGCGTAAACAATTGATTATCTTAAAATATTTATAACAAAATTTGTCATTTTATTTATTAAAGGTGCAATTTAAAAAACTTGCATAATTTGTCAAATCTGTATGGATAGATCGCGAAGTATCGGTATGAAAAATGTAATTTTTGCACACAGGACTTAGTAATTCCGTAGTGAGTGGCATCAGCCTCGTTCAAATCTTTATAAATCGATTTAAAGTGGGTGAAAAGGCATAATCCTCAGGATTTAAAAGCCAAATCGATATGAATAATAACCTACTGCTCCTAGGAAGTCGTTGCACGTATGGGACTATCGGAAAGGATTTCCTGCGAGTGTAAAACGAAATGAAAACGACAAGAGGCGTATGTATGCAACGAGGATTCGTGAGGTGGCCATCGGTCAGTAAGACGAGAGAGTTTGTGGCTGCAGAGAAAGAGAGAGGGGGCAGGGGGAAGGATAAGAGCACACACACAGAGTGAATTCTCTCTCGCAGGGTCAGAGTAGAAAGTGGTGTATCCGTGCGCAAGTGGCGCGACGACGAAGGTCGGATCCGGGATGTTTAAGGCTTATATTATACTATACCAGTTTTATTTCATTCATGCGCACCTCTGTCGGACCATCTACAGTATAAGCAGCCTTTACATACCTTTTTCTCTTTTATTTCGATAGTACGTTCAACTGTACGTGTACATATACATTTGTATTTACAACGGAGGCAGCCACAAGGGCAATAATACACAATCTTGCGAATGTGGAAGAGTGAAAGAAAGCTCACGATCGAGGCGTTAAAACGGATGTAACGCGTCTCTTCGCCGAGGAGAGAGTAGTTTGTAAACGCTCGGGTATTTACGAAGCGCCCGCGTCAGTAGACACCGCCGAGTGTGGTCAGACTCTTGATAGTTTTGATTATCGTTCGGCTCACTCGCGTAAATTTTATCTCGACAGATGATAGCCGCAGTAATTAATGTTCATACAATTCTTAATTATTATTAAACGAGTTATTTAGAGCTCATATTTTTAATATTAATCTTCACGTTTTCTCACCTTGAATTTTTTCTTTTTTTTTTAATAAATATGTCTAAAGAAATGATGACATCTTTGTAAAGTGTAATAAAATAAGTAAAATTGTGTAAAATTAATTTTAATAATCACCATTGTTGCTCATATAATTCTTAATTATTATTAAATGAGCTATTTAAGGCTCATATTTTTTTAATATTTGTTTCACGTTCTCTCACCTCAAGCTTTTTCTTTCTTCTGAATTGTACAAAGAAATGACGAAATTTTTGTACAGTGTAATAGAATATGAAGTAAAATTGTATAGAATTAATTGTAAATA
>JABMBV010012642.1:0-17697 GCA_018906735.1 Mesochorus sp. PSUC_FEM 10030011
TAAATAAATGAATAAAATAAAAACAATAATATAATATAACAAACACAATAAAATTCAACGTAAATAAATAATTCTGCACAAATAAGACCTCCATCTGATTCGTGCTTTTTTTGTTTTCTTTTTTTTGTATCATAATTATCCAAAAATCATTTATTCTTATTATTTTCAACAAATAATCGATGTGAAAAAATAAAAAACAATTATTTCTATCTTTTAAAGATTAATTATATTGATTTTGTTTTATGCGTATTTATTGCGAGGTCACTATATGATAGTTACATATATTGACACTCTTTAGATATCTCATCTCCATCAACTGCGAATCAAATACCATTCGAGAGTTCTCGAAAATGGTTGATAGTGTATTAGCCACATATATATACAGGCACGTTTGTGAAAATGAAGCGAAGAGTATATACATCGAAATGAGGATTCATCTCCCGTCGTTGCGCACCGAAGTAGGGGACCGGATGAATCAAAGAGCTCTATAATAACGGGAAAATCTAAGAGAGAAAGAGAGAGACAGGGAGAGAGAGAGAGGAAAAGAGTAAGGAAGGAATGAAAATCGCGGTTCTAATTAGTGCGGTGGAATTTCTCGTGTGGACCGCACGTTTCGAGGGACGCACGCTTCCGGCTGAATCGCTCCGAAAGTCCATCATCCATATATAACCGTGTACATATCTTTTGTATTCGCGCGTATATAATAACGCGTATATCTGTATATGTATATATGGACAGGAGTTCACTGGCTGGAGAAATATATACAACTTTCGTATACTCGAGGCGATGTTTTCCAATCTCGTCGTCGACGAGGAGCACGAGGACGATAGAAAGAGACGAAAATACGGTGAATGCGAGGGAGCTCCAAAATATTTTAACCCAAATCCAAGCGAATGCCTCTTTTGATTACATATATCCTGGCAGATCCGGAAAGAAGAATAGAGCCTGGCCAGACCAAACTCGAGTTACAAAAGGTCCATTGTCACCAGCAGTTGTATAGACTGGCCCTACCACACATACAAGTATACACGAAAAAAAAACATATACCCTATGTATACGTTATATAAAATGTATGTATATACGTATACGAGTGATGTATATATATATTGAGTATGAAAAAAAAAAAAAAAGAAAAAGGTGAAACAAAATTAGAGTGAACCGGTTACGAAACCGCGAGAAAAGGTCTTTGGGGAACCCAGCGATCGGAATATCGCTCACGGTCCTCTAGCAGCAAATATCCATTGCGGTAGAGCTTTCCTCTTAAGGCTCGTACACGTAAGAGTATTGAATATTCATGAGCTACACGAAACGCACGCTTCCATCGTACTCTGATATAACGACAATCATCGCAGCGTCTTTATGAGAGAAAGTATCGCTAGAACGTGTAATGAATGTGGTAAACCACGTGATTATATATACCTTGTGTAATATCGCATACACGAAAATTTGTCATGATTGAATTTAAACGAATCCATAAAATTCAAGTCGGAATTTAAAGGGGATATATACAAAAAAGATCCACAAGAAAACTCGAGCTTCGATGCAAAAGATTGCACGAGTAGATATCGATGTTTCTATACTATTTCGACTTATATATATATCATCGCATATATACGAACATTTACTCCGATTTATACACGAGTACACTACAACTCTTGTACACTTATATAATCGTATACATATATACGTATAGACGTATAGAATCCTGCATAGAAACCCCCTGGAAGGCTTATTATCTGGACTCTACTGGGACTCTCGTGCGCACCACAGGAACGTCTATATATGCTTTGGCCGCGCTGTACTACATCCCATCGCATTAAATTAGAGTACCAAAGTGTAATTGCACGGGACAGATTTATACCCAGGTTCTCCCAGCGATTTTACAACTCACGCGAAAACGATTTTTCCCAAAGTTTCGTGATCGACGTGTGTACGGAAACTGTGCTTTAAACTGACTCTGTGTTTTTTTTGTTCGATCACTTTTTAAACGTAGTTTTTTTTTGTTGTTGTTTCCATTGCTACATGCGAGTATCGCAGATTTTTATTTGACAGATGTACTCGGAGATTTTATTTTGAAAAAAACAAACAAACAAAACTTCCAAGTGAATCCCCGAGGATAAACGTTTTTTTCTTTTTCTTTTTTTTTTTTTTCGTTCTTTTTATTTTTCTCTGAAGAATTTAACGGAGATGAGGAATTTTCATGGGTTGGAAAACCTTGAAAATTTAATAGCTCGACTGAACGCTTCCATTAGTGCAGAACTCATACTACCGTTCTCTATATTATTCATGGTCTTTTTAGCCCAAAGTTCCTCGTCGATTAACCGGCTGGTCTTTCGAGAGCACTTTGCTAAATTATTTTGACAATGAGACACTGAGACCAATGATAATTTTATTACGAGAGATATAGTGTAGTGGGATGCTGCCGTTATAACAGGAAAATGTTCGTCTTTTCATTCTTCTCTCGATTCAAGGATTGCCAGTCGTTATTAAACAGCGGACACTGACACACACACACACACACAGAACAGAAAAATTAAGATCGTCATACAATCATGGGTGATCCTAAATCATCTCATCGTGACCTACAGCTGCTCAATGACAGTTCTTTAAAATTCGTATATAACTTGTACATGTGCATTAAATTCCTGAACGATTTATACAAAAAAAAATTATCGAATCGTCGAAAAAAAAAAAATTAAATGAAAACTTGTGCTCTCAACGGAGTCGTTTTCCGTTGAAAAAAATGGCTGATAAATCGTCCAGCTCTCGTCGAAATTCTTCAGAATTTCTAGAGCGAATTCGTTTTTCCTTTTTTTTCGTGAATTATGCGAGTTTTATAAACTGCCTTGATAAAATTGGATAACGTATACGTATGGATATCTATATATATAATATCCGTGGGTAACGTCAGCTGGACCATGTCGTTCCCGTTTCCTCGTATACTTTTTTAGGTTTTTCTATAATATAGCATCGTTCAACGATTTTGGTTAGGCAGAGAGCATATAAAGAGAGAAAGAGGATGGGGGGGAGAATGAGTAGGACAAAAAGAGAACCAGAAGCATAGGTTTATCTGGCGCAGAGCCAAAATAGGGAAGGTCAACACACGATAGGGAACTTTAGTGCGGGGATCTAGTTCGAGAGACGGTGTGGTTCTTGGCTCTGAACGAAAGGGACTTCAAAAGCATCGTCATCGAGGGTATGCCTCGGGCTAATCCATAAAATTGCTGTCCTTTCAAGTACCAAAGGACCGAAAACGAAATAAAGATAGGAAGAATAAAAATAACATTGAAATAAAAAGGGTTTAAGTCGAACGATACTTCAAAGTAGTGGAATCTCCGTCTTTTTGTTTCTATGTTCCTAACGATTTCTGTCTTGAACTCTTCTAACTTCTGTATCAAAATTTCCTAATTTTTTGATAGAGAACAAAATAATCGTGAAATTAAAAAAAAAAGATATATTAATCCGACGAAAAAAGAAATACGATATCTCGATGAAATTTGCTGGAATAAAACCTTGGCTTAATTCGCAACGAAATACTCCATACGAGAGGAGTTTGAGGAAAAAAAAAACTTTTATGAAACAATTTGGCCTCTGGCAAAGTCCTGGGGAAATTGCCTTACATTATTAACGCGCATATCGGATATCGCGTCATGAACTTGTGTGAACATGTCTTGAAGCCTTGCATGCACAACCCGAGGAGGTACATTCTGTACAGCGACGAGCTTTCGCGCCCTCTGGACATAGTGTGTGGGTGGGCATATACACGAGCTCACCGAAGCTCCAACGGGATATTTCATTTTTGCATATTTATGAAGAATTTCTGGGAACATTCTGTCACGTAGCCGGAGCTGCCTTCCCTTTCCTATCTCATCCGCGTGCTTCGTAAAAACGGCCGTCAGTGAAATTAATAGCCTTATTAATAAATGAGGAACAGATATTTGAATGATAATATAATATGAGGTATATGGAAGATGTCGCGCAATAACATTGTTAACGGAACGATTTTATGCGTTTTTCGAGGCGGTGCGCGTAACAAAATTTTGCCATTTTACTTTTATTTTAATGAGGATAATAAGAGTACGGTATTTTCAGGAAAATAGATGTGATAACTGCGCGAATATACTTTTTTTTTTAGAGTAGGAGTTATGTACAAGTAGCATAAAGAAGTTTTATTTAACTTCAAAGTAAACTTGACGAATAAATTTCAGAGTGAAATTGACGACCGTCGTATCTCCTCTATATAGGACTTTCAGTTCTACATCAATTTCAATAACTCTTCAACGTATATTTTTTTAACAGGATGGTGAAGCGGAGTAATATTTTTTTTTAAAATAAACATGAATATTTTTTTTAATTAGTAGTATTTTTTTTGGGAAAAATCTATTTCGTCTTTTTTTTTTAATTATATGAAATTATAATTTTTACCACACGAGCATATGTATAAGCAACGATTTTCAAAATATTTCAGCTTCCGAATAATGAAGCTTTTTCAAATTTTGCATACATTCTGATAATAATTAATTATACATGTATGCAAAGTTTCAGAAAATTCTGTCTAAAAATGTTTACGCAACTTCTACCTAAAGAACGCACAAACAAACTGAGAATATGATAGAAAATGATCTACTCGGAATGATTTGAAACCACTTATACCACAACTCACACTCTTAAAAGTTCACTCACAACCACTTAAGAACACACCCTTCGAATTGCTTCAGAGTGGGCTGGTTGGGGTGCTACCCATTGAGGCAAATCGAGACTCGAAATTAAAGAAGAGGTATCCATCAATGAATTCAATCAATAAATGAGAATTTTTCATTAAAAATGATAAAATCATTGGAAAAAATTACGTCAATTTGTATTGCCATCAAAAATATCCCTTCATCCCTAATCATTTTATTCCGAGGTAAAAATAACTTTTATTCTGTTATTCTTCAAATTAAGGTTTTACACGATGTTTTACGATTCTAGAACTGAAACGTTTCAAGTTATTTTTATCACCATTGATCTCATTACTGATCAAATGAAAAATATTGTGGGTCGTTTATCGTCATTAAAATTATTCTTGAACCGTGCATGAGAATTTTTTTTTTAACTCCCGCTGCTTATTACGAAATTATGATATCTATATTACAATGATGCTGCCACGAGCTGTATAACGTGGGAACAAAGTGCTTGACCCTGGTTTCAAACTCTTGGGGGTCACGCAATTCGTGCTCGCACGAAACTCGAATCCACAAGCGTGTTACGAGAGAACCATCGCCCTCCCGCGAATAAGGCTAGAGCTATAGTAGAAATTCCAATGGAATACGAACGCAAGCATTTCTCTGTGATCACGACATGCCACCGATTACTCATGTTACGAGTATATTCGCAAAAAACATATATTTCTATTCTTTATTTCTTTGTATTATTTTGTGTATAATTCTTTGTACTCGAAAAAATAATTATATCCCATTCGAACGATAAATTAAATCAAAAAAACATTTTGTTTCATATTATTGCTTTTTGTCGTAGGCTTTTACTTAAAATAATAATGCAAGGACAAAGAAAAGATGCACGTTTGGTCGATTTAATGTTGTTAGGAACTTTGATACCGTGTCCCTGAACAAATTGCCTACAACACTCGTGATGGATTTGCTAATTTGTAATTGGCCATTGGACTCCATTTTTTTTCTGCATTCATATATATATTTTTTTTTTCACAATTTTACTTCAACTGAGAAAACATTGGAAACGAAATAGGCGAACAATTTGATAAAATTAATTCGAGTTTGAAAAGAAAAAGAGGAAGAAGAAGCGGAAGAAAAACGGTGTCCCAAGTCGACGAATGCTGGTGTGATTCCCTGGCAGCGTTCATATGCAAATGAACGCTGCAGCTGTCCTTGGGACGATGAATTTTTTTTTTCTTTTTCCTTTTTAATCACTCGCAATCTCTCTTTCTCTCACGCCAACCCTGTCACCAGATACGACGATTCGTGCAGATGAAACTTCTCTCGTGATATTTTATACCCATATACATATATATATAGAAAGAGAGAGTTAAGCTCTATGAGCACATGGATATAAACCCTCACACCTGTCCATCGTTGACACGTGCTTGTACGTACGAAAATTCATCGAATATTCATTTCATCGGAATCCCCGGAGAAATTAATCGCTATAAAATGTTCTTGGCGTCTGATGGCCGGGTATTGTTGTTTTTTTTTTATTCGTTTTTTTTTCATTAAAATTTATTATAGTATAACGTTGAGAAAAACGTTGGGTTCTATAACGATGAAAATTAATATTAGCCTCTCGAGGATAAGCCGTGCTCAATAGTTTTTCATCTCTCGAAGCTTTTGCAGTATCAACTGCGGCACGATTGCCAGAACTCTTCTGATAAAAACTTTGCTGTGTGGAGATTAAACAGAAGTATATCCTGAAGTAGAAGGAGAGAAAAAAAAACGAACTTTGTAAAGCACAGCTAAAGGTGAAAAAAAAAAAGAAATTGTTTCCAACCAGCTCTTCAGTCCCGAAAGTAGATCGGGTATAGTTTATAAAGATCAACAGTTCGTGACTGTAATCACGAAAATCAAGGTCTAACATTTATACAATATGAAATTTCGACGATTCAATCTAAGATTCAATGAATTCGATTACGCTGTTAGATCATTGGAGGTGTACAATTTTAGTTAAACGTTATATTTTCATTCGTTTTTCTTCATTCAGGAGAAATATATGAGCAAACGAATACTTCATTTATTGATTGTATAGTCTCTGGAGAGATACACACGAGTACTTTAGTTAAGCACGTATTTGACCTTTGACCCTGTGGGGGATTCGAGGGCTGCAGATCATTGGATGAAAAAAAGGGCTGACTAGAGGCGAAAAGCGTGAGTGTGTATATGTTTTTCGTCCCTCCCCCCATTTGATGCGAGGGTGGTGGTGTGATACTCGATTCAAGTCGAAGGAATCTTGATTGGGGCTTGGAGACGATCCAAGAACTTTGGGTGTTGAGAAAAACATCGAAAAGAAAAAGATGAGGGGGAGGGGGAGGCCAGTTATACACGATGTTTCTTGTGTGTTTTATAGGGAGCAGAGGGCCAGAGAAACAGAAAAACGAACAGCATAAAACATGACGAAATCCCCCTTGTCCCACCATCGAATTGCTTATACGCGATCTGTACACAGTCGGTGTAATGAGAAATTATTGATTGTACGGAAATTGAGCGAGTATTCGGTTTGTCTTTTTGTCGCGGGGTTTTTTTCTCGAATGGCACATGACACAAAAAAAGGAGCTTTATTGCCCGACGATAAATATCAAATAGCACGTGATTCGGAAAAGGGACAAATCAAACACGAGATACAACTCGTAACCTACGATTTTTTTGGCATGCTATTTTTGTTCATGATATGTTTTTGTTTCCATTTTGTGCCGCCGTGTATCGAAAGATCGTTATTTCAATACAGAAAACTTGCAACGCGATTGTGACCATTAAGAAAACACATTGTGAAATGAAATAACTAGGCAATTATAGACATTTCAGACAATTTTATCGAATGTATACATCTGGAAATTCTATTGCAGCAGTCATCATTCTTTTGGAACTAATTGAATTACTTTTTTTTTTTATTGGTTCAGGTTGAATGCATCGATATCTAAAAAAGTACATAAACGCAGGTAGGTCATACAACATATAAGTATATGTACAGTGATTTATGTGCTACGCATTACATGACTTACGTTCATATGGAAAAACGGCATAGATACACGTAGTCATTTGAAGCTGGGTCATTCTACCTATCCAAGTACGTAAATACCTTGAAAGAATTGTCAAGTTCACCAAGGCAAACCCACGACGACGACGACGACGACTCGTGTTATATTAAAAACCTACTGCGTGTATAGCCATCATATACATATAGTTGACCGATAGTACGTTGGATATATGGCTCGATATTAATTATTTAACAAGTTTGGTATTGGCTTGATAAACTAGAAGAAAACGCGCGTATATGTATTCGATTGGGTGAGTGTTGTTTTTTTTTGTTATTGTTGTAACAAAACGGTACGATATGAGTGCTCGTGTACGGAAATACAAAAAAAAAAGTATTAAAAGAAAGACGAAGATAGGGTCGAGACTCTATTTCATCTATTACGATCGATGGAACACGCACTTGGACCATTAAGGGACTCTTGGGGCTACTTCGTAGAGTTTCGTGTCCCGAAGGCTTTTACGTTGATTTTTTTTTTGTTACTATTTTATGAATTTTCGCCCTAAATCCGTTCTTGATATAATCGGAATATATTTATTTGTCCTCTTTACTTTCGTAACTATATGGATAATGATTTCTGCGTTGTTAAGTGAGCCGAATAAGTGCTTCTGCGTTAAGGGATGAAGACGACTGACGAAATCACGATAATTGGCTGTTAAAAACTCGTGGCACGCTCGTGAAAAGTCATTAATTCTTTATTATACTGTTTTTCAAGTGCTCTCATCGGTGTTAAGATATTGTATCCCTTAATATTCAACGTAAAGTCGCAATATTCGTGATAGGCGGGTTAATGGCGAGAGAAATTCTGAGGCTAATTAAGTCTCGCGTCTGGCGAGATGGTCTTAAGGGATTCTCAGATCTCTGCGCTCTGTGTGAGAGGGGGGAGGGGGGCGAGGCGGGAGGACAAGTGTCTATGTACTCTTTGCCTTAAACCCCTCTGAGCGTCGACGCCGCTCGTGGAATATCTACTCTAATGTAGCTTCTTGAAATTTACGAAATTGATGTAAATTAAGGGCTGTACGAGGGAAATTCACCTGCTACGCAGACTATGCTGAGGGAGCTGAAGATCGATACGGCGAAGGAAACACAGATAATAGGATCGTTCCAATAAGAAACAACTCGAGTAAATTTACCTGAACAAAATTAATATTGAAAATTTAAAAATAATATAATTATGAAGCACATGAAATTCGTTACTTTCTCTCCAATTATATACCCAGGAAAAAATATCTTGAGAGTTCTTGAGTAGCCTTTTTCATAATTTAATTCAACGAGACAAAGCTTGGTTGGATAAAGGTTGAAAACCTTGTTCGGTTCATCGCCTCTACCAACACCGTTTTCCATTAACCGAAGCACCAAGCCACCCACGGCTTTTATTTAAATGGGAATCACGGATCTGTCGAATAGCAACAATGTCATCGCATTCAATAAAAGCTCGACCTCACCCATTTCTTCGTTTCTATAAGTCCACCGTTATATATATATTTATACGTCTTTTTGTTCATTGTTCGTTCGGCGAGTTTGAAACTCCCGTTGAAAACTTCCTGAATCAATAAGTGTAATTATCAGCGTTAATGAAGTCCATCGAACACGATTTTGGTTATATTCCAACGATCTAACTCCTTCTTGCACGCCTTTCGACCTCAACGATCGTTTGGCATGGTTTTTTGCATCAAACGCATCCATAAAACGACCATTCAATTTCTGCATGACTGCGCGAGTTGTTTTGTAAATTAGAGTTTTACATAGCGTTAAGATAGAAAAAAAAAGTTGTTGAAATCCGTAAAAACTTGACGAAGCATTAAGTTGGGAATTTCGGATGCATGAAAAAAATGTACCCCCATATACATTTTGGCATGTATTTTTGCACATCATGGGGTAAAAAAGTGCCAGAAATGCGCGAAGATGTCGTTCGACGTAACTTTTGCCTAAAGCGGAGTTTAAATTCGACAGGGACAAATCTTGCTAACTAAAAACTGACGTGAAAGTCACTCTTGTAAGCGCGCACACACACACACATACACACGTACATTTGTTCGTCGCCCTCGGCGCACATATGGGCCTCATTAATATTCTCCAAGTTTTATTACCGTCAGCAACCAAAGATGTTCAGACGTGACCTCCAAGTTTCCGTAACGTCAAACTTTTGGAAAACTTGGTGGCAAGGATTTCCTATATATTCTGGAATATCGTAAAGTCGAGAATAAAATAGTTTACCTCCGGAGGGAGGCTGACATTTCGTTCCGGAGACCTGAGAAGAGACGAGCTGCCTCTTATATGATTTTCCAGACTATACCGAATGATATTTCTCGTAAAGCCGAGGGTCAACGTAAAGATGTCTCTGGAGCAAATAACAATAACCCTTTTCTCATAACGAGTGCTCTTTTTTCTTCCGCACGTGATATTCTTGTTCCATAAAAACACAACGCGGCGGGGTAAAAAAGAAAGCTCTCGCAAATAAATACTCTAGAGCTTACAGATTTAATGAAGCCCCTGAAACTCCCAGCCCACTAAGTAGATACATTTCCCATGTACGTGCACGAGTTGTTTTACGATTCTCTTTGCACGGATACGACTGCGTTAGTTTATTTTTATTTTCATTTTTTTATATTTGTTACGTAACGAAAAAATGATTTATTTTTTCCTCTCGCGATTTTTACTCATCCCTTTGCCACACGTATATTCATAACCCTCCTCTCCCTCACCGTTTCAGCGAATTATGGATTCGAACTTGACGAAGGTATATACACCCACGCCACACCCAGTTCTATCACGCGAGGTAAAACACGTCCTTGCAGTCGCGATTGATGGAAATCCCCAGCCCAATGTCCGACCGGTCACGGGGTCAATACTACCACAGTTTTATTTAGATTAAAAAATATATGTGTGTATGAGGAAGATTAACGAAATCAACGAAGCTCTGCGATCCTAGGACTTTTCAATTCAACTCGGATATATATATTTTTTGTTAAATAAAAAAAAAAATGACTTCTTTCAAAATACTATATGATAAAACATTTTTATGAATGGATTCGCCATTAGCGAATTGCAGATTTAAATTCCTGAAAAATGTCATGTATTGCGTTGAGAAAAAAGAAATCTCTTTCAGAATGAAATTTTTTTCGTCCTATCACGTCTTCGCGCGACAAAACAGAGAGAAATAAATAAAAAGGAAAATAAATTTGTTTGTGCAAGCCCCGGTGCCAGATACCACAACGTGGTAAGCTTCTTTTGGCCTTCCACTGCACAACGTCAAAACGAGCTTGGACCGAAGCTCTTCCGTCACTCATACATACATTCCAGTTTATATAAAATAATAAAAAAAAAACATAAATATATATCGTGGAAAAACATGTTTTTCCGCAAGCTCAAACATCACTGCTGCGAATGAATTCAATTCGACTTTCAGCACGTGTTTTTGATACAGATGACGAACCACTGCTTGTTCGACGAGCCAAACAACAGAAAAAAACAAATATACAAACAATGGATAAACAAAAAACTGTTGGGTGAAAATTAAATTTTTGTTTTTCAACTGTCCTTTATTTACGAGCAAGTTTTTAACTCTCACAATTCATTCATCAATGCGAAAAAAACTTCTATGGTATATACGATTAATGCACTTATAATGCTGAACTCGATTATCCCTAAAGTGACGTATCGAATTTATCGAACAACAGTTGCAATCTATGAAATATTTTATTTACTTCGATTGTGCAAGCTGTCGCGATTTCATACCCGCATTAGTGTAAAATGTCGGCTCTAATGAAATTCATCATCCGCGAATATAATCAGGTTTTCTGAACTATGAGAAATTGCTAATTAAGCGCCAAACTATGGATCATCCATCTTCCTCTCTCTCTCTCCCTCTCTCTATATATATCGATATGTATAAATGTGCACGGGTATTTGGAAGCGTCGACATATTCATAGAGTGGAAAATGTCGATAACGGTCGGTATACTGAAACTGGTGATTGGACAAATCAGAGAGGTTTAATCATTGTCGAGGTGTTGATGGGATCCATCAACGAACGAGGTACACCAATAAACGAAATTCAAAATTCGCGATTTAAAGCTCTCGTTACGCAATCCATCACGTAACAAATTTTCTTCACAGCTCTACTTTTTTTTTTATCTTCACTTTAAACTCATGATAATCGAAAATTTTTCATGAAAAATGTATAGCCCACTTGAGTCAGGATTTTATTTTTTTTTTTTGTCGCGATTATATATTCTAGTTTCTTTGTCTACTTTTCACTTTAGTTTAGAACAAATACTTCCACACATACACACATATATGTAGGACGTATGTGAATTGGGAATGGGCGAGAGAAAAAAATAAAAAAGAAATTTCCAGCGAGTGTAACGAGTTTCAATCCCAGCGGGACAATGTCGAGCCTTTTTGTAGCATAATCAACAATACTCACGGGTCTACTTCGGCCAACAAATTAAAATTTTATCGTGGTTTCAATACAGACGTCATTTCACGTCAAATGACGACGAAAATTTTACATGTAGAACAAGAGGTCCACCTATAGAATTTTACGAGTTGAATCTAAGGGGATTTTAACCATTTGAAAAGGTGAATTCCAAAATATACACGAGTGTACACAATAGGATATACATAAAATGAAATCATTGATGATAACCAGATAAACGTTTCAAATAATTTAGTCGACGAAGGTAAAACCACGTCGCGATTCAACCAGAAACGTGTCTTGTATGAATGCAGCTCGTTATTCGTAGTGAAGTGAAAAGGTAAAAAATGAAAATGCACGAGGTAAGCAATTAGTAATGATACACGTGTAATTCTATTATGAGAAAAATGCACGAAACGTTGGAGCGTAAATATTAAAAATTCTTGAAGTGGAAGGTATAACGTTAAAACGAAACGTTGTAAAAATGTTTCGGGTGCAGTTGACGAAGAGAAAAAAAAATATTACGCAGAAAGCTTCTCGATTAGTTTCCAGTGTAAAAGTTTCACAATGACGAGAGTTTCATTAATGATGAAGAAAAAAAAAAAAATCTACAATTTTATAATTATATATTCCGCGCCGAGGGAAAATTTAACGAGTCTGACCCTTTTTGTTACAATTTGACCTTCGCGAGATCCACCATTGACGTTTTCAATGTCCAGAAGTGGAATAAGAATAAGTGCGTCAATAGATGCTGTAAGCTAAAGATTCAGGACAAAATGTCCCATCCCAGGGCATCTCTCGTGAAAGACTCTCGAGGTCAGTAGAGCACTAATTGCAATGAACGCTCGAAAAGGAGGAGCGGACTGCGTCAGAGAACAATAAATTTGTGAATGTAATGACAGGGTGACAGGCGACTAAGGGGTGAACGCCAAATTCGATATACTCAAAGTGAAACGTTGAAATAACCGATGGTCACGTACGTAAAATTCGATGCAAGCGACAGCGCAGGAAAAAGAAAAAGAGAGAGACTACACGTGTATAGCCGAGCGTGGTACAAATAAATAGAAGCCCCCAACGCGACTCGCTTAATCCAGAGCTTGATGCACCAGAGAGAGAAAGCTTCGTTGTTATTCTCGTCTGGCCTCTCGTAGCTTTCACCAATTCCCTTGCCGCAAACCCCCGTCTAACTACCCCTGCCGCCGCCACTGCCGCCCTTTCTTACCAACTTTCGTTCTCGTCCTCGTGTCTCGCTATACGCTTATACTATATGTGCTTTCGAGTCTCTCACCCAACTTTATCTCGCTCGCTCTTTCTCATTTCGTGACATTCTTGCCAGCCCCAGCGTGGCATTATTTCGGTCGAAAGATACAGTAAAGTGTCAACGTGCTCCTGAAGAAATAAGAGCACCACCGTGGTGGCACGAAGTAAGCCACTCGATACAATTCTAGCTTGGATGAGTCTCATATATAAAGCTCATCCCTTCGTCGCTCTATACATCTCGTTGCGAAACGCTTACTGTGAAACCGAACTGCAATAAATATTCTCTACTCTGCGCCAAGATGCTGTTCAGCCTCTCGACCCATTATATATATATACAGTGTGAATTACGTGCATAATAGAACCTAAAATTTCACGACCATCCTTTATTAACTCGCACTTACTTATCTTGTCATCTTTCATCAAGCAGATAACTCTCAATTTTTATTCAATCTGTTTCCCCATTAGATACGCTCGCAATCGCGAGTCCAGCCATCTTTTATACTTCGATAATAATTATTCATAAATCTGTTATTCATGAATCATTTCTATGATTTTTTTATTAATTCGCACTCACTGGTTTTATCATTTTTCATTAAGCTGCTGCTAAATGAGCTAAAAAAAATGAGCTAATCCTCAATTTTTCTTCAATCTGTTTTCCCAATAGATACATTCTAAATTAGGTCAAACTATTTTTAATACTTTGATAATAATTATTCATAGATACGTTATTCACGAATTATTTCGATGGTTTTATTAACTCGTACTTACTTTTCTTGTCATTTTTTATCGATTAACTAATTATCAATTTGGGTCAAGTAATTTTTAATACTTGGATAATAATTATTCACAAATGTATTATCAACGAATTATTTTTATGATTTTATTAACTCGCATTTACTCATCTTATTATTTTTCATCAAACAGCTAATCCTCGTAATTTTTATTCGAACTATTTTCTATTGGAAACGTTCTAAATTGGGTCAAGCAATTTTTAATACTTCGATAATAATTGGCCATAAATATTTTATTCACTAATCATTATCCAAATTTCAAAAGAAATAATTTCAATGATTTAATATTTATCAACAATTCAATGATTTCCGGAAGACCAAAATGTTTTTTTCGAACGATAAAATAGTCATGTTCAGTATCACAGTGCGGGACCACAACCTACGACTAACAAGGAAATGGTATATTTTTGACGGTTAATCGCGTTTCTCATTATATTTCTTTTCCTCTCGATGTTATAAGAGAAATATTGTCACTGAACACCCCAAGTGAATCATAAATATACGCAGAAAGTCAAAGACGGCCCATTCCTATGCGGTGTTTCCATACATTTTATAGAAGCTGTATATTGCTTCCGTAGAAATAAAAATAACCCGGAAATAAGGGGAAAGGTGTGAGATATAACAAGTGATACGGATATGGCACAAATGTAACATGAAAATAAAATTACGCCCATATTGGGAGTTCAGTAGGGTTTTTCCGGGGCCGAGATTGAGTGAGAAACTCAGAGAAGAGACAAGAGACAAAAGACCGAAGATTTGCGCCCCCTCAACAGACAATTTCCGGGTATATCTCGAGAATTTTTTCGGAGACACCCTATCAGTTGGGAATCGAATGTTCTGTCTCTTTATCGATAATGTGGGGAAGAAAAATTTATTGAAAATGCTCACGTGTGCCAAAAAGCAACGACGAAAGAAGGAGAGAAATAGAGAGAAAGAGAGATAACGGCCTCGAGCCTGTACACTTTCGAGGAAAGTGCAACACGCAGAATCGTTTTCCAACTCTGTATCCACAGGTGTCCCTTTTTACACGTTCTCTCTTTCCATCTGATTTCGTTTTCGTGGATAAAAGTTTTCGTACACGGCCCACTATCAAGTTAAATGAAATTGCAATGAGATTTCGCATCTCTTCGGTGTTGCGAGAACAAAACAAGAAATTTGCCGAGTTAATTATTCCTTTTGAAAATTTTGCATAATAAGAAATATTTTAAGAATTAAAACATTGTTTTATTGAGTCCCAATAACGACAAGAACCGGAGTTTCCATACAGTTTTTACAACTTCTACTTCATACTGAGAAATCGTAAATGAGTTGCGGATACTATGAAGTTTTACACGAAGGATAATACGACTCAGCTGGGTCAATTTGACGCATCGATTTTATACGGTCTCGACATTTACGACGAGTCGCAATAAAATCCTCAAGAGTCTCATGTGTATATATATATATATAATGAAAAATGAGGAAATGAACGAAAAAGAAAAACGGAAGTGAGATTCGTTAAAAATTTCGATCTCATTTTTATCTGCAATTTACAACAATGAAATACCAGAACAGAATGAATAGAAACGTAAAGAAGAAAAAAATCTAATTTTCTTTCAACCTAAAAACCATACGAGAGCCGGCTAAAGCAAGAACTCAAAAAACTTTATGTAAGCCTTTTGAACTGAGGATTGTTTAGTTTCGTTTCGAGAAACCAGTTAAAGCCGTGTAACTCGTAAAACAAAAGCTCATTTCATGATTTTAATGATAACCAAAACTGTCCAATAAAATAGTACGTTCCTACGATGATGATGATGATCTTTGCCAATTTATTAACTCGGAAATTTGTATGCTTCTTCTCTTGACGATGCACTTTCACGAAATAACTAATCTAGAAGGGGAAAGGGGGGGCTACGTCCGACGTTATAACAAAAGACGAGTCTCCCCGGGTTTATTCCGACCGAAAGTTTCGTACCGTCAGTACCTTCGCATCGCAAATTACCCCCTGCTCGACTCACGCTAATGAGTCGAGATTACGGAATCGCGGTCATAAGACACAGACCGGAGTTTTCATTCTCATCGACCCTTATACTTCGGGGGCGTTAGACACCCACACACACACACACACATATTGAACTCCACAAGCTCTTTCCTGCCACGCGGACCAGTAGTGAGCTGCCACGAGACACGAGGTGAGCAATATATCGATGCGATATTTAACCTTTTATATTACTCATAGAAAACAAGAACTCGTAACCTTGATCCATATTGCATCAGTAACAAACATGTAGCCATTGAGTACTTCATTTCTTTTTTTTTTTTCATCGATGTACCATACAGTTCATTTATAATTTTCGTGAACAATGAAGCTCAAAGCTCGATCGTACATCGACATCTTTTGGTTCACAGACTATTGACATTTTTCGTTGAAATTTTAATCATCCTTACTTGGAGCATTGAATATATCGAGAATAGAATTTTCTAAAAATGAATTTGTTACTTCTATTTTTTAGATTTCCTCATAAGAATTTTCGTCATCAGTCCAAAAATACTTTGATTTATATTATTTAAAATCATTTCAACGTTTTCTTTTACATTATTGTAAAAAAGAAAATAATTCCTGAGCTGAAATCACCATATGTTCTTTTCGTCAAAAAGTGTTATAATGATTTTTAAACTCAATTGTACATTTTCAAGTTTTAATAATGAATAAATATTTGTTTTCCCCCAGCCCTTCCTAAAATAATACGAGATAGTTAAAATAAAATCCTACAGCTAATGCAAAAAATTGAAATAATTTATAAAAACGTCTTATCACATAATTCATATAAGTTCATGAAAAGAAAAACAGTTCACTCCGTTTTTTGATCGATTATACGATCGATGAGAAGATGCATAGTTTTATAAAATGGATTTAAAAAAATATCACCTTAGATCGTTCATTCTGTGTCTTCTGATGCCCCGGGGATGATGACCCGGGGGTGGAGCACAACGGCAATCACAGTGCATAACACACAGGGCAACTCCCGTGGCAAGTGTAACTACGAAAGGTGCGGCCAAAAAGTGCATTATCGTTTCGACATGAGCCTCGCGATTATAATTGGCCATAACAATGCTACCGTTGACGCGGCTATAGTGGCATGGAAATTTGGCCCCCTCGTAGCCGAGTTCGCGGGTAAAATTTTGACAATCAACGACCGGTGGATAGCCGCAGCCCTTGATGTTAACCATCAGTACTGCCTCGACGTCGGTGGACGATGATACTTTTAGAAACAGACAAAACGAACGAAACTGATCATCGCGGACATAATAAAATAAGTAGGGGATTAAGGAGATTCTGGATGGTTGAAAAAACACCTCATTTTTAAAAACCGAATAATTTTTTATTTTACAGTAGATATCAAATTTTGAACATTCAAGTAGATGTGGCTGAGTTTGTTTAATAATAATTTTGATTAAATAAAGTAACTTTAGTTATTATTTTTTAATA
>JABMBV010012753.1:0-17691 GCA_018906735.1 Mesochorus sp. PSUC_FEM 10030011
ATAATATTTAAAAATAAGCTTTTAATAAGTTCCAAAAAAAATTTGGAAGCAAAAATAATCAATAGTTTATATTTTATAACAATTTATAACAGTGTGGCAAATACGTGATTTTAGAGAAATGTGTTAAAATTAAGAATTAAAGATTTTCACAAAACAAAAAGAAACGCAACGAAAGTCATTTGAATTTCCCAATTTCCCTATTATTGTGAATCGACAATTCTTGAATGAGCTAGAGAATAAACCGCGGGGAAAAAAAAAAACTTTAAGAGCTGAGGATCAATGGACTCGGATGCTGGTGATAAAATGAGATATTCGATATCGTATCCTCATATATCTCACAGCCTTTAACGTTTAAATATTTTTAGGCAGAACCAAGAACACGTGATCCGTAAAATACGAGGGATATATCGTGTATATATATATATACATACACTATCCATAGAGACCAAAATCTCGAAACGTCGAACGAGTTTCTTGAGGGTGTCGGACGACGGATTTAAAGTTTCCGCCGAGTGGGCAGTGCGCGCCAATGTTTGTTCTATGCTCGAGACTCACGCACACACATGTATACAGTCAACCCTCTCATCTGTTGATTACTATCCAAGTTAACCCTTTGCGACATACAGTTTTTCATGAAAATATATAATTCCAAAAATTCTTGGAATCGTTGGTTACGGACCTCAACTCAAATTTTGAAAATTCAAAACGGTGGATCAAAGATTGATGGTTAGAAATTTAAATATTTAAGATCTTGGATCCGCCATTTTGAATTTTCAAAATTTGCATTTAAATTCGTAATAAACGATTCCGAAAAACCCCGTATCCCAATTTCTGTAAAAAATATGCCTAAATTTTTTTTTAAATAATGAATTTAGAAAAAGGTTTTAAAATTCATTTACTTATATATCAACAAATTAGCATACATTTTAAAACCTTTTAACATGAATTTTGTAATATTCCATAACCATAAAATTAAAAAAAAAATTAAATTGAATAAAAACATTTTGAAAATCACAAAAAAGTCTTTAGAAATAGGTGACATCGAGTAATGCCACCGCACCGCAAAAGGTTAACAAGAAAAAAGAGGTTCCGGTTAACAGACAAGAGCGTCGACTGTACATATAGAGAAAAGTCGGCCGTGGGCGAGGATCGTGCGGTTCTGGACCACACTTGTATTACTCTCCCCGAGTACAACGTGGAGAATAACTTTATTCAAAAATAGACGAAATAGGTTGAAAAATAGAGGTGAGCCAAGAACAAGAATGAGAGGAAGAGATTCCGAGGATGAAGAGTAATAATCAATCGAAAAAATAATTAAAATATTAATCAATTAACAAATAATATTTAAATAAAATGAAATAAAATTATCTATCAAGATGACGATACAAAAATCTTTCATATACTTGTCGTTTGAATGATCGAATGATAAATAATTACGATAATTTTCCAAACTCATTATGTTAATGAGCAAGAAAATGAGTTCGGTACGATAAAGAATTTCTGGACGATTTTTAATTGTGAAATTCTCAAAATGTTTACCCGCGATACGAATGTCTGAGGGCTTGTGCGCAAGGAAATGCAAGAATACTCTCGAGACACACACAATGAGAGGAGTAGTTGAATAAGAATGAACAAGAGTAGTCTCGTGTATTTCCGTATCTCTTTGTACACAAGGCGCTCCGTGCCAACTATAAACCCTAACTCTCTCGGTATTAGCCGATCATTATATTTATTTATATACGATTTCGAAACTCCTCGACATTCCTCAACGTTTCCTACCTCCAATTATATCCCATTCATAAGAAAAAAAAAAAGAAAGAAAATCTTTCAATGGGGAAATAAAAATAAATGTTCGAGTCGACACGAAACATCCCGTACGTCCCCGAAAGAATGAGCGAAAAATCACGGTCTGCTCGTAGTCTAGTCGCTCAGACATTTTACTATAGTCTTGTTATTACGAAAACTTTGAGGAGCCCGTCTTCTCGTGCGAGAGGATGAAACGAAACAGAGGAGGATGGAATAGAAGAAGAATGCGACGAGGACGTAAAAGAGGAACAGAGAGAGACTTGTATCTCGTTAGAATGGAATGGGGGATATAGGAACAAGATTCCTGGGGTTTCTCAGACACCCCGTGTATTATAGTTGTATATAGTACTATATACTATACTACTACTATGTATTATACTATACTATATTAAGGTGTGCCATTTTAGAACATTTTTATTAGATACTCATCCAAAAATCTTTAATTTATACCTAAAAATGAATTCTGGTGGATGGGCAATGCTGTAAAAAATTATTTAAAGGTTTCTCATCGACTTTGCATTTTTCTCCATTTGATTAACATTGAAAATACGTTTTATTTCATTATTATTGATATCTCCGAGTTCCATTTCCATATTATGGTATTTAAAGTAATTTCTTGTAGCAAATTGAATTTTCTACAAAAAAAGATTATTAAAAAAAATCTGTAAAATTAATGCCTTATTTTTTATCCTGTTTATAATCAAAAAGAAAGAACAAAATTATTGTCAAACCTACTTTTCTCACTATTTTCAAATGTGATTTAATTTGCGGAGTCCAAATTGCAGTTAAAGGTCCTAACAAATAAAAATGACGAATTTTTGTGAAAAATTTTTTGAAAAATTAAGTCTTTTTTTCATTGATTTTATTTAAAATCGATAACTCATATACTGATTCGTTTTAACTTGCAATGATAAGTGGTCCAAATAGTTGTAGTTTATAAAATACAAAAAACTTTTAGTTTTCTGTTCCATTTAGAATATTTTTTTTTAATATCTGAAAATTTAAAAAAAGCCGTCATTTGTTTCTAAATAACTTTTTAATAAATCAACATAATGTACATTCAATGTTTACCTTGAAGGTAACTTAAAGGTCCATTTTAAATATTGGTGAAACAATTTTTTGAAATCTGATGAATAATTTCGAAAATTTCCTCCTACATTGAAACCTAATACAAATTTTACTTGTTTCATTTTACTTTTTTTTTTACTTCTATCATTTTCCTTCGTAGTATTAAATAGCGAGAGAGAGAGAGAGCAGAAGGAAAATCTGACTGCAACACATATATGGAGGAAAAAAGAGGCGTCGAGCCGAAATAGATTCTCGCAGACGACGGAGGTGCGGGCAGGTCTCCCGAGAAGACGATGAATTTTCTCTCGGCGGAGAGATAGCCGTGCACACGCATATTACATAGGCAGACTCCCGTGTATTCCGTACCCTTTCTCGTAAATAACGTATAACGCTTTTACGCTGACAAAGCGTTACACTCATGAACTTTTTTATTTTATTTTTTTTACTCGAGCGATACGCACGTAATATTCAAAAAAAAAATATATATGCGACGTGATATACAACTACGGTCGCGTGTGCATACATGCAAGTTTTAGGATTAAGGAACGTGAAAATTTATAAAATAAATTCTTGATCGTCGTGGAAATACCTGGGAATTATAAAACTGTGATACGACCCGAGGCCAAAAAAAAAATAAAAAGAAAAATATAATGCTCTTTTAAGAATTTAAACTTTTGGAGAAGAAAAAATGTACATTTTTTTTTAATTTTTTTACAGTGATACGACCCGAGACCCAATAAATAAAAAGAAAAATGTAATGCTCTTTCAGGGATTTAAACTTTTGGAGAAAAAAAAATGTACATTGTTTTGTGGGTTTAGGACTTCCTTTTTTTAGAAAAAAAGCTGTTACAGCCTTTGGAATTTAAACTTTGAATTTTGTTGTGGCGTAGAAATAACATTTGTGTTTATGAAGAAAATGGAGGCGAAAAATTGGAGACAAATTGGCAAAACGCGCAGGAAAAAAAAATCACATCACCTGAGAAAACTTTCGTCAGATTTTTTATAGGATGTCCCTCGTAAAAACGGCTGAAAATTTGAAATTTTTAGTTTTGGGACCAATTTTATGTACAATGGAGTACACGACGATTCAAGACATTTCATAATACTTTGTCTTTTAATAGCTCGGCTACAGAGACACGCGGCTGCGTCTCTTGATACACGTATAAAGTCGTCTACTTGCATCTGGACCAAAAGTAACACACGAGGAAGTTTCAGCTGATGGAAAACGGTCATCTGGCAAGAAGCGACAGACGCATGGTACAATTTAATTTTAAACTATTATCACTGCGTCACTATATACGAATATTGGGACGCTAAAGAATTGGTGCGGGTTTCAAAAGACCCGTGTGAGATCGTAAAAGCAACTGTAACCGCACATTTCGAAACTCTCATAATTCTATCTTTCGTTGTATTTACGTCCGCACATTGCATTATGCTGGTATACAATATAATGGGGAGAATAGAAAACTTGAACGGTGTTTTCAATCGATCTTGGAGATGCCCGCACGCGTTACAATTTCACGCTTCATTTCTTCCTCTCCCTCTCTCTCTTTCTCTCTCTTTCTCTTTCTCTCCCTAACGTAATGCCTCGTCTAACGTATTCGAATCATCGATCCCTGCTGCAGTACCGAAAAACTTGTATCGACACCCATATTCTTTATTTTCTTTAATTTTAAGAAGATAATTACGACTTAATGATAATTAAATGTATATAAAGTGAATGGTAAAATCATTAAATACGATTTTTTAAAAACAATTTTTGAAAACTCTCTGCGATAATCTTCTTGAGCGTTATGGAACAATATATGTAAACAATTTGTAGTTTTTATCATCAGAAAATCGAGATATTCAGTGTCAAAAATGATAATTTAGATATTTAATATCTCCTCGATGTCGCTGCGGTTTAAAATTTCTTTGAAATTTGTAATCCGAATTTAAGTTATTTTTAAAACGTTGCGATACTACATCTTTTATATTTTTTTTTTATATTTTCTTACCGACCCTAACTATCCTTACTTTCGCCTGTTATTTCCTAATCTTTTTTTTCAAAATTATCCAAAATTGTTTCGATATTTCTAGTTATTTTCAAGAGAGAATTCGCCTGTTACCATTCGATTTTATTATAAAACCTGTTTATTTTATTTAATTGTAAAGAATTTTGTTTTTTTTTTTATATTTTTTTAATCTTTCTATTATTGCACTTGTACTATATTTGTTATTACTCCCTTTCCTCCAGCAAATTGAGTCAATGAATAATTAAATCTTCATTCATTTATTCCCTCTATAATTATAATAATTATTATTAATGAGAAATATGAAACTGTGAAATTGCCAAATTATTTGTACGATTAAAAACATAACAGCAACAATATTCTATATTGTGGTCGCCGACGTATCGCGACATGTAACCTACATGTATTTATTTGCTCGATAATAAAGAATCATGTGTAAAACAAAGCTTTTCATTCCAAAATCAAACGTTTCTTATTCATATTATTTCCGAAATGATTATTTTTTTAGTATGAATAATAATAATTTCGGATTTCACTAATATAATATATATTTATGTAAAATGTATATCATTGATATAATGAAAAAAAGAATTCGAACTTTGTTGCCTCGTTGAGATTCCAAAATCTGTAATTTTGTGCACGTTTGATACATATCGTAACAACATGTTTAAAATCGAGTTTTTATTGGAAAACGGTAAGGCTACAAAGATTCATAGCTTCTTCGCTTCACAGTATTCTGTTGAATTTTACATGCTCGTTCGTAACTTCGTAATGTTATAAAACGTACTAGATCCACATATAACCACAAAAGACTATAAATTACATCGCCTTACTTGTTAAGTCGTGTTAGCTACAATCTTTTATTTTCACCAGTTTTTGTTTTCTGGTGATAGAATGCCATATTGGTAGTATCTACACCTGTGTTCAGATTGGTTTAAGAAAGTGGAAGATATAAAGTAAGATATAAAAATTCTAGGGTATCACTATGAAACTTCTTCGAAGCACTTTAAAAAGAAGAAAAGTCAACGAACTTTCATAATCGATGTTTTTTGATGAGCAACATTATTAAGTTCTTCCAATATCCTCAAAAATATTGAAAATTTAAAATTTTCATTTATTTTTTCTAATAATTCATAAAATAAATTTTATAAACGAGGAAAATTTGTTACTTTTTTAATAGCAAAATGTTGCCATGCATTTTCTGTGTATTGTATATAGATTAAAAAAATTGGCGTATATAACAACGTACCCTTTTGTTCTTCAGACAAAACGCCACAAAATTTGTAGTCATGTTTTAATTTCACTAATTAACTCGCAATTCAGACATTTGAAATTCAGACAATTGAAATGCCTGAAATATTGGATTTTTACATCAAAATTTCAAACGAACACAACACACGAAACCAAAGTTTCGCATACACGCAATATGAATAATTTTCATACACGCAATGGTCGTAATATCTCTTTCTAATTCGTATTGAAAAGCCCTCTCTCACAGTGAGAGCTCCTGCCGGCCAAGAGAGCTTTAATCCATTAGTAGTTTCAACGGATGTAGCTTGCACGGGCAGAGAGAGCATGGTTATCATCATAAATATTTGCATTTTCAATGAGTATATTCCCTGGTAGTTAGGATACATGAAAACGGTAGGTGGAAATATATCTGGTCAGTTTCAATCGAATTATTAATAATCTGAAGATATTATATATAAATGAATACACGTAGTTTGTGATAGTGATAATTGATAATGTAAGGATTATATCACGACGAAATAAACGTTAGATTTTTTTTTTCACCGACAGGAAATATAACTAATTTCCACAATTACTTATGCAGAGCCTCCCGACTTAGAGAATATATATCAATGATATTTCACTGCATTAAAATTATGCTCGATTCATTATATAATTGGATTGAACCGTTTCTCCCAGTGGTTATTGGTTGCTCATGATTGTTATCTCGCTATTTGTTACACGAAGGTCTAAAAATCCATTTATATATAGCTTGTCTGACACAGTAAATTATAACGTGATGGTGACATTATAACGAATTTCCGAATTTTACGAACAATTTTGATCCAGCGGTATAATAATGGAATTCATGAAAAGAGGGAAAAATTTATCAGAGAAATCTGTACAATCGAGCTATGTTACCTGTCACTTCCAACGAATTTTCTGCGATCACGAGTTGAACCATTAAATTACGAATCATTTTTATGATGATCATTAATTTCTCTTCGAATAATTATTCAAGCTGGAATGTTCGTGGTTTGTTACTGTATCGTAAAGTTTTATTATATACGTTGCAAATTTATATTTATTCCTCTACATTGACCCATTTAAATTTTTTACTGTGTATGATAACTACCCTTTTTGTGTCATACAACACGATATGCCAATTTATAGCCAATGGCATTAAAAGAGATAACGTTTGCTCACATGTATAACTCGAAGCAAACGTTATTGTTCCTGATTTCGTTGTTTTTTATATTCTCATAAAACGCTATCATGCTCTTTTGAACAACTGCCACACATAATGACTTTGCTTAAATAAAAAATATAGAATACAATTATAGGTTTGGTTACAGTTATCGTTCATATAGCAGTGATGTCTTGGATGACATCGAATCATTTAAAAGTGTAGTTTATAATAATGAATTATAATTTGTTTTCTTTAAATTTTATTTTATTTTAATACTTTCTAAAACCTTTCTTTCAATAAAAAAAATACCATCGGATATTATAATAATATGCACTATATTTTTCACGAAGTGGCAAATAAGAAAGAATGGAAAATGATGTATTTTCATATATCAAAATGTTTCATTAAAAATATGTTGAATTAGAGATAAATGAATATTTGTGTGCACAAACTTGGTTACCCGCAGTAAAAGTTTATTCTACGGTTACCCAAGTTCGTGTCAGATTGCCCACCAAGGCCTATTCGATCCCAGGGGATTAGAATTCCCGAGTTCCACGCCTACAGAACCGAGAACCCTCTGATGTCTGACCCGTGCCACTTACGGGTCTCTGATTTCGTTTTCCGTCCATGCCGTCCTTTGACATACATTCTTATTGTACCTCGCATACAGCACTTCGAGAGGCACTTTTGTTTTTTTTTTCAACGTGCTTTTATCAATATTATTGCATAAAAAAAATCACTGTAAAATGACACATATTAAAAAATACCTTTGGACATTTAACAGCAATTGAAAGCTCGAATTGTTGTACAAAGTCGAGCTTTCGTACAATGTTTTATTCATCCCTGTATTATTTCCTATAAACGAGAGACGAATGAAATAGAATTAAAATTTACGTTTCAGCGAATAAAATTTCTCTCGACTGTGCAATCTTTCTCATTTTATTTCTTTCTATCTTGGAAAAAAAGGAACATTGCAGAAAACTTCGTATATATTTGCACATTATACACAAACGCTTTGAAAGAAAACTTTTTTCTTTCCAGTCGCAATTTCACGAGAACTGCGATTCTCTTTTACAAACAGTAAAATTATTATTCATCGTTGAAACCTCTCGAACTGATTGAACTGTTCGCAAAGTTTTTCGATAAATTGAAATTTGTATTTTTATTTCATCAAAGAATCTTGTATTTTGAAATTTAAAAAAAACCGTTTTTGAATTTAACGAGTTATATAGCAAGAGGATTGAAACTTTGCTGGTAGAAATAAATATTTTTTAAACAAGATAAAACAATTTTTGTAGTATAATGAGATTTGTACAGCAAAGCTTTTCCTTTACCTGATCAATTTATTACACCGGAAAATAACATCGGAGACCGCAGTATAATCCAAATTATTTACATTCGTAAAATGCCCAGAATTATCAAGTGCGTGCATTCATTCTCTGAATTACGAATGCGTACACCATAGCCGAATCAGAGAAAATCCGGAAAGCTTCAAAGGGATTATAATAACAATAGAGAGCGACAGAAGAGGGTCGATTGTTAATTATTCGTAATGTTTACGTGCTCTTTATGTCGTTAAACTTAATTACTCTTTGCTCGTTCGCGAGTAATTCCTCTCTTTTTACTGCATACTTTATTTTTTTCTGGGTAACATCTATACATATACAATATATATAGATACATGAGTGCCGATTATGTAAAATATACGGTTTCAGTTGTCCAATGCTTTAGAATCGTTGTTCCGGTAATCGGATAAATTCGCTAGAGTGTGTTTTTATCGCTCCGAATCATCGCATTTGCATGATCAGTTCAATCGGTTTGTGTTATTTCCTCTATCATTTATTCGCATAGATTCTTCAAAAGATTCTATTTTCACATTAAACGTAACTGCGTGTACAAAACGAATTACTTACACAGGGGTTATTTGCACCCCAGCACTTAAAATCGGTGCTTCTAACAAATAATTATTTTTTATTCATTTAAAGATTGTAAGATTGAAATTTAGAATATTTGCAAGAAACGCTCTTATATTAATATCAGTACTCTGTCGTGAAAAATATGATTAAAATAAGAAATGCCGGAATGCCAGAGTGTAAAAATGACGTGGAGTGTGAGGTACCCATGCGTAAAGTTCTAGGGTTAATTCACTATTCATTTCATGGTAGACCTTTTATAAATATTCAAGAGTCGTGACAGCAAGTCGAGACAAATATTTTTTTGTATGTATCTATTAAGAATAACAAACTGACATGTTGACGCCCACGAAAACGCCAACCGCTGTCAGACTGTTTTAGTTGAGTCAATTAAGGAGTCAACGCTTTTTTCAGATCCACGTTTTTTTCCCAAGTGTAAAATAGCTATAATTATTTTTATCAAATTTCCATAGGAGTTTTTTTTTGGATATACAAAGTTTCGAGTTTCATGTACTCAGGAAGATGCTATGAACGTATATCTAAAGGCTTTTTTAAACATGTGCTCAAAGTTCTCACGAGAAAAGCATCCTCTAGTCAATATATATATAATGCGGTCGGAAGGTGAGAGTAGACGTCTCGAGAGAATCGTTGTCTCTTGGCACAGAGTTTCACTGAAAAAAAAATTGACTACGGATTCTCTTCTTGTTAAAATAAATTTTAAGTCAACTCAAGAATTTATTTTTCATATTGAAAAATTAAAAACGTAGCCTCAGTTTATATGACGAGCATTAAAAAAAAATTTCGTAAAAAAAACTCTAAAAATTATATAAATAAAACTATTATTATTGTTGTTTTTATCACTAGTATCGATGTAAGCACGTTGAAATTAATGCGCACGATAAATGTTTCGTATCACAGTTACACTTGTACTTGTAATTGTAGTATTATTATTATGACTTATGAACTTATGACTATTGTGACTAGTATATACTGCAATTTTTTCAAGCATACGATCAACCGAGTCAAACGTTAATTTTTTATATCTCACGTGTCACACGTATATACGTTCGATATTAAACGAACTATTGCTGCATATCTATATAGAATTATTGTAGATGGTGAATAGACGGCTAGAAAAGCGCATATATACAATATGTGATAATTCTTGTGTTTTCATTCTGTCCAAAGTAGTAAAATCGATTAGTCCACGTGAGTTCACGGCACGAGTAGACTTCTGTGTTTTTCCTTAACAATGTCTATATTATTTTTCTTACTAAATCTCACAAGCCAATGGCTTCGTTTCCCTAATTAAGTTAAGCTTCACTTCCCACTCACCTTAGAATACTAATGTTGTAGTGAAACAAATAAATTTCACGTTATATTTATCTTGACAAAGATGAAGAAAAATATTAAAAATCAGATGTACGACATTATTATAAACTTAATGTTTAAAAAAAATCCGTGTGTACTTCATTTCTTCGTAAATTTTTCGTTTCTTTTTGTTATGGCAGACTCTCAAATACATTCTCACCCCTACCGGATGAGGATAGGGTAAATGCCAAGAATAGAAGGGAAGCTACTGGTGGTGTAGATAAGACTGAACCTCGTGTAGACACATATCGCTATAGAGCATTTTTTATTCGCCTCTTTCAAATAGAGTAGATATAGAGACGAGTGATACGTACAGTAGATATTCTGAGAAAATAAAACGAAATTGGCTCGCGCGATAAATTAGCATAAATGATGAAAATGTCAGCGCTAGTACACGTGGACTTTTACGAAAAGGGGCAAAAAACGAAATCATCAATTCGGCAGCGAGTGCCGAGCAAAAAAGAGCAAACCTTCGAACTCCATTTTTGTTATGACTCTGAAAAAAATTCTCGTCGACGTTCTTCTACGCTTTTCCTTTTTTTTTTTTATCGTTGTTCTTCCACGAGAATTTTCACAAATATTTTGTCTCTGATAGAGTATATTTTCTTGCTTGAGAATATTCGTAAACGGATTTTGAAGTAAGATCGTGCATGCGAGTTCTTGAGGAACACATGTGTTTTTTATTCATCTCAATCAATTCAATTCTTTCTCTCTCTCTCTCTCTCCCTCTTACTCCTTCTTTTATGTGTATTTAACGGTAAAATGCTTTCCATTTGTTCAGAAGTATGGCGGGATGACTCATAATATTTTCCCCTTTGAATTCTTGTTTTTTTTCATGCTCATAGACTAACGCAGAGTCCCAAGAATCATGTTAAGCAACAATGTCCTGTATAGAGTCCCCTGTGTATAATAGACAGGGAGAAAAGAAAATAGAATCAGGAAAATGAAACAAAAGAAGCTTGCCACTCCTCGTTTGTCGGATTTTGACCTCGTCTTTTATATGGTACTTTAAGGTTTAATATGAAAAAATCATGCTAATAAAATATATTAACTGTAGAAAGGGTAACAGTTATGGTGGCAATCTTTTGGGAGCTGTAAATAAGGATATTTTCCCTTTTATTCTATAAATTTAAAATGCTTTTAAGTTTTTCTAATTATTTATCTACTTAACAGATAAACTAACGCTATATTAAAACATATATTAACCAAAAATTCATCCTCAAAGTAAAATAAGAATAATCTTTAAGCGCACATCAAACAGTCGACGAATTTTTTTTCCAATATATTTTTGTCAACTGAATTATTTCATTATAAAAATTGTATCATAAATTTCAATCACACTACAAATATAACGACCAATTTTATGGATATCCGTTACAGAATTTTCTGTTATTGTACAAATTGGTAAAAGCTATTATCCGTGATACAGGGATGACGTACGTTGAAGGGCGCATGAATATCGAGCAGGCGATATGCAAAATTGAGTTCTCACATTTCGTACTACGTTTACGCGTATGCATGGAGTATTATTGAACACGTAGGTTTCAATCAAGTTAGATATGTGTATCGTTGTGTAGCAGAGATGCTTGTGAATCCGGGGCGTTTTGGAGTGAAGCCACACATTGAATTTCTAGTCGTCGAGAGCACAACCTCTAAATATATATGAAACACCCCCGGAACTATGTAACACCACTTGTATTGTTCCAAGTATGGGATTTACATGCACGTACATGGAAGAATATTCGTATAGAATTTGTTATACAGGCAGGGTTTATGCTGATGTAATATTAGCTGTATTATTATGTGGCTGGTATTCGTTAAGATTTTTTAATGATTGAAACTTTAATTTATTTTTCCAATATAGCCGAATAATTCATAAATCGAACTGCTATAATATAATAATTCTCACGATCCAAAATTATTACATTTCACATGGAATATCTCATGCACGTAAATAATAAAATATACAATGTTCTGTGTTCGTAAATAATCACTTGGTAATGACGCAGAATGCTTTTGTTAATAATTACAAACCTTCAAACTGATGCAAACCCGTTATATAGGGGCGGATGAATTTTATTTTCATACGATCGATTGAGTCTCATTAGAGGCACGCGCTGAATGCGAATAATTACACATAGCTTGTCGAAACAATTTTTCCATTATCTGTCAAATGTCAGGATTAATATTTCTCGTGGCTGATACTGTACACATTTCAAAAAAAGTTGAAAAAAAAAATTGCCGACTATTTTTGTATACAGTCAAGTAAATTTGGAACTAAAAACTCATTAAAATCATTATTAACCAATGATTATGTATCAGAAATTAACAAAAAAAGAAATTACTTTTTTTGCAAACCAAAAATAACAAACAAATCATGTTTTTTTAAAATCATTATATAGTTTTCGGAATATAAATAAACGAAAAATTGAAGAAAAAACCAAACATCCAATATTGAAAAATATATTCTGAATTCGAAGTTTTTTTTCAATTAAATGAAGAGGTTTAATGAAACGGTCAGGTATTGTATAGATATAGTAAAACTGCAACCAAAAATATACTGCCGAATAATTAAAAATAAAATTAAACATTTGTGACAATTTTTTTTTCAAACAGTTTAAAAAGATTTACGATTTTAATTAAAATGGCATATGGAAATTGATGACGATTTGATAAAAAAGCAAAGTAAGGTAAAAGTAAAAATCCACGAGATACATATATGCAAGAGCTTTGAACAAAGCTAGTAATAAATCTGTGAGAGGGCGTAGAAATAAGGATCAACAGTTAGCTGAGATTAATTGAACTCTCGGAAAATTCAATTAGAACGTAGGAGAGAGTCGAATTGCCGCCGATGTTTTCTTTTGAACGTGAGTGGCATATAGCTGATAAATCCTGGAGAAAATATCACATTTTTTATTGTAGAATCAAAAGAGGAAAAGTCTATTGTCTAGAAGTTAGGAACAAAAGAATGAAAGGGTTTCTGTGTGCTGCGAGATTGTGAAACTTCAATTATTACTTTTATAATCCATCATTTCATTGTCATGTTTTTAGTGCATAATCGATATTTCAGTCTATTTTATATATGTTTGAGTTATACAAAAATTGTTGATTGGTATTACTATTATTTACGTTAAAAAATATAAAACAATCTAAATAAACAGTTGCGTAATAATTTAAAAAGATGTACGACATAAGAACAAATAAATATTCATAAAATACATATTTTCATCCTGGAATAAATTTGGGGATTCTCCACATATCCCGAATACTCATTCAAACTTGCTCTCAACTCCGAGTGCTTGCGACAACACAGATATGTAACATGAGAATAAAGGTAGTACAAGTTCGGAGAGACCGAGCACTTGCGGGATTTGTCGTGTGTCGTCAGCAGACAGCTTTTCTTCAGGCGCACCCATTTTCGAGCTATAGACACCGTGAGGATTTCTCGTTATTGTCATTCCGCATGGATTAAAGAGTAGTGCTCACCTCTGCATGTACTGAAATGTGAAATATCGGAATTTTCGTTTCATTGAAATTCAAACATGGATTACGATGAGTAGCAAAAAAGTCGCCATATTTAATATATTCGGTATAAACCGTACCACTATATAGAATTGAACGCCATTTGTACACTATTTGCAATTGATTTTGTTCAATATAAAATACAATTTTTTTAAAAATATGCAATCAAAAAGTTTTTGATTTTTTTCTTAAAAAAAAGTTCTAAAATAAATACTTCAATGATTAAAGAATTCATTTTCTTGAAAAAAAAATATATAAAATATCGTGATTTTATCATTACCTAAGGGAGGCACGATAAATTGTGGTATTTCTCGTCAACATCACCCTCGTGAATTCTAAGACGCTTAGATCCTGTGATTCAATTATATACCGTAGCTTCGACGCTCAGCGGAAGTCATTTCCAAGTCGTTAATTGTATTATTTAGCTTCATCGGAGCTTATATACTTATACTCGCTGTCTATACTCGGCTCGTGAAACAACTTTGTTGCCCGTTTACATTTTTGTCCTACATCGCGTAAGTCTCAAAGTGAAATATTCTATTGTGATATTTGAAATAATTCATAAATGTGCTATATACAATATAAACGTATGTAAATCTTCAATGGTTTTGTGCGTGGGAAAAATGATAGCTTTTTTTCAAATAAATATACTGCGAGCTTATGGAAATTGATATGACAATCGCAATGAAGATTGTTTGAATTTCACAAATTTTACAAAGCTCTACTTTTTTTTTCACGACGACGACATGAATAAAATATGATGAATAAAACACATAACATTTGTAAAAATGAATATATATTTATTCTAGAAACTCACCAAGCCAATTCCGCGTAGACATTGCACAATTGAATTGATCAAGAAATGAATGATTATTATATTTAAATCGATGAAATATTCACTATGTTTTCAATTGAAAGATAAAAATAAATAGGTCCAAAAGTACCTAAAATATTCCTATAAAACCATATGATTTATTTTATATACGAACAAAAAATTTACGAAGCACATCAATTCTATAGAAAATGACGATTCTTGATGCGTTGAGTTTTTTGATTCTTGGCCACGCCTCTTGGTTGTGTTGCTGTCACGAATTTTGATTTTAATAGATCAACAAATTACGAAATTCTTTTGGTTTTGACGATCAAATAAAGATTTATATCTTCAATTTTATCGTTCTATTATCAACGAAGTCAACATTTTGTCAAAAGTTTCAAAATGATGTGACGTGAGTGTAAGACACAATTTCGCATGATTAATAGTGGCACCTATAGTTTAACGAAAAATCACAATGATCCACTGCATCTCATATCCCACTGTACTAGCCTCTCAACCCCGTCTGCTTCTTCAATTTCGCAACACGCGACATTAAGCTCCTCACGAGTATCATCCATCGATGTCGCTAAATAATTCACCCTCCATAGCCCTTTTCCAACAGCGCAGTACATACTTTATACTTTATAGGCTGTATACACACACATTTTGTCGATGGATGTGCACACATATACGAGCCATCATACAAAACCCGTCTATATATTTTGGAGTATTCCTGAGGAAGCGATCGATTACGTTATTTCGCATGTGTGTCCTCGCACGAACGTTTTTTTTTTCTTCTAAGAATATTACACGTTTTATAGTTAAACTTTATTACTCAATACAATAAAAAAAGACGGTATTAAAGTACAAGTAGGTTGAAACAAGTGGAACGAACCGAGTTTGAGCAGCCCGCGGTAAAAGGGTGTAAATGTAATGAAGAAACCTCTCGCAATCTCGAGCTCTATCGCTTTTACTTTATTCTTGGCCTTGTACAACGATTTTATATATACTTTTTTCATTCTCGTTCATTCTCTTAATCTCTCATTAGAGTGAAAATATTTTCTATAAGGATCACAATGATCACGCCTCCTCTTTTACACTGTAGAATAACGATTATATTGAGAGGAAGGATATTTTTAGAACAGTCACCATGACAGTAAGCACGTGTACTGATCACTCCACTTCAAGTAGAACATTTTTTATCAAATTAATCTTCGTAGCTATTTAATTTACCGATTTGCTTCAAACGCAAAGATATTTGAAATGGCGCTCTTGCGACAATGAGATCATTTTAAAATATCACTTTTCATTGTTTTTTTTTATTATCACAACCTTCAAGAATTGAATGGTTCACAAAAATGTTCTCGAAATCATTCTATCTCGCGTGAAATGTCCTATATAGTATATATTTAGTTATATCTATAATAAGAGTTGGTATGGTCTTTCCACATATCAACCTTGAAAGGTTATCTCTCTCGACTATCGTTGAGACTTTGCCGAGAGCAAGCCGGAAAACGAGCAAGAAACCGCACATAGTGAGAGTATCCGGTTTTTCGTCTGAAACGTTTTTCTTTCGACATAACCCTTTTTGCAGCTATTATGCCACCCCTCATCCTCTTAGAACTACTCTCTACCGATGGATTTTTCTTGAAAGAACAACACTGTGACGTAAAAGGGTTTGAAGAAATTCGATACATACATATATAAATATATATATAGTTTATTTATACCATATGCTATGGGTGTAATTATCGAATCGAACGTTTTCTTCAATCCCGCATCCTCATGGAATCCTCATAAAAATAATCACAATTTCTTTTATTTTGTTTGTTTGTAATTGATTTATCAATCACCATGCAAAGCAAAGGGTTTTGAATTTAAGGTCTATTATAAACAATATGATGCTTTTTTGCCATTTTTTTTTTAATTTAATTTAAGTAGAAGTTCAGGAAGTGTTTGGTATAACATGGTTTTAAAATGTGTTAAATAAATAAATAAACAACACAAAAAGGTGACTATCATCGAAAGAACGTTTGTGAAGGAAAATGGATGCTTTGATTGATCTGAAATTTTTAATTTTTATGGAAAACCACTTATCTTAAAAATGCACGCCATAAAGGATTAATACCATATCCACGAAAATATGGTCCTCTTTTTTCCTCCCTCTCTCCAATACCACATTATAATCATTAAATATGAAAACCATATATTTTCTAACCATTTTATAATTATTTGTAGATATGAATATAGTATATGATTATTATATGCTATGCATATACATTGAATTTATATAAGAAGACCCGAGCTGGAAAATCTTGAATTCATTTCTTAACTATAACGTAATGGAGTAGATTTAATCTTGGAAGGTTGAGTATCTTTCTCCATTAGCAACGAGAAACGTAAAATGAAAATTGTTTGATATACATCTCTTTGCATTTGATGTAAAATTAAGATATAAGGAAGAATGCATTTTCTGATTAATTAAAAGACAGTTTGACACAGCAGGAAAAAAGTTTTACGTCATGGTTGATAACGTTTTAATTAATTTTTCTTAAAAGACAAAAATAATAATTCCCTCATTCAATCGTTGGATCTAGAGAAATAAAAATAGATAAATTCAGCGCAAACGTCACATGAAGTGCAAATAAAAATTTTAATCTCGCCTAAAGTACAGATATAATAAATTCATTTTTTTATATGTTCATGATAAAATAATAATGATTTGAGAAAACTCATTCTAATGACTTGTAATTATTGCTATATATT